>CALYBW010000214.1:17500-22500 GCA_944452665.1 Stenoptilia bipunctidactyla | reverse complement strand
CCGGTAAACGGCACCGAGCACTACCGCCTCGAGTTCCCACGGGGGGGCACTTGCCAAGATGCAGGCAGCCCCATGGGAAATCGAGCGGTACCCTCGCGATGCCCTCACCGCCATGACCCTCTGCGGCTTCCGCAGCAGGGCCCTATTTTGGCGGTTGAGGGCATCCTCCCAGATGGGCGCTCCGTAGAGGGCCATGCTTCCTACAATGCCGAGGTAGAGCCTACGGCATGGGGAACCGGGCCCCCCCACGTTCGGCAGCAGCCGCCCCAGTGCAGCCACCGCTTTGATGAGCCGTTCGGCCAGCACCTTAAAATGCTGACCGAAGGCCCAGCGCCCATCAAGGATGAGGCCCAGATACCGCATTCCCCTCTTCAGGGGTATCCGGGTCCCATCCACCATCAGCGTCGCACCTGGAGGGGGACCTTGCCGAGGCCCGTGAAACAAAAGGGCCTCGGTCTTCTCCAGCGCGACCCTGAGGCCCAAACTCCTTATGCGGCCCACCACTAGGGCCGCACCCTCCTCCATCCGAGTCACTGACTCGGCGAACGTCCTCCCCTGGGCCACTATAAGGGTATCATCAGCGTAACAGAATACGCTGACGTGGGGCGGCAGAACGCCCCTCAACACCCCGTCGTAGCCCAAGTTCCACAAGAGCGGACCGAGCACCGACCCTTGCGGAACCCCACACCTCATGGTTCGCCGCGTCAGTGACCCCCTCCCGTCGACGTAGATGACGTCCCTGTCCCGGAGGTAGTCCTCCAACAGCCGCCGCAGGTACAGAGGCACCCCGTGAAATCGGAGAGCCTCGAGAATTGCACCAAACGGCAGGCTGTTGAAGGCGTTGGCAATGTCCAAAGACACCGCCAACGACCTCTCCCCCCTCGCGGCACCTTCCGCGGTGAGGGCCTTCAGGGCAGAGACGGCGTCCAACGTCGACCGCCCCCGTCGGAAACCGAACTGCGCCTCGGACAGGTCAGGCCCCACCCCCTCGAGGTGCTGGACAAGCCGGGATGCCAGAATAAATTCCAGCATCTTGGCCGTCTCATCCAGCAGGACCAAAGGCCGGAACGCCGACGGACTGTCAGGCGACCGGCCCTCTTTCCCGAGGAGGCAGAGCCTCCCGTCCTTCCAGAGCTTCGGAAACCGTCCGGTTCTCAGAGAGAGGTCGAACACTTCCCGAAGCCCGGACCCTAGAGTTTCCACCGCTATGTCCAGGATCCGTCCGGGAACTCCATCCGGTCCGGGGGCCGTCCTCTTCCTCCCCAAGCGGGAGATGGCATTCTCCATCTCGGCGTCCGAGATGGGGGGAACCTCAATCTCCCATGCCACTCCCGCTGGGGGAGGCAAGGAGTGGTCGGGGCTGTTTGGAAACAGCTCTCCCACGACCACCCTCAGGAACTCAGGCTGGAGAGTCTCAGTGAGGGGCCGTCCCATGGCCCGGAGTTTGTTCCGAGCCATCTTATAGGGACGCCCCCACGGGTCCCTGTTGAGATCCTCCAGGAGTTCCTCCCTGGCCCGCTCCTTAGCGGCGCAGATCGCCGCTTGCAATGCCTTCTTGGTGGCCTTGCAAGCGGCCACCCGCCGCGCCTCCTCCGCTTCGTCGCGGTGGCGCCGCCGGCGGTAGTGCGAACACTCCCGCCAAGCCCGACCGTGGGCGTCCCGGAGCTCAGCAATCTCCGGAGACCACCAGTACACCGCCTTGCGGCCGCAGTGGACCCTCGCCCTCGGCATTGCCGCATCACACACCGCAGTCAGAGCGGCGCGGAAGCGACCGGCACCCTCGTCCACCGAGGCCGGGGCAGTGCGCGGCGCACACCACGCCTGGACGACGGCCGCCTCAGCCGCTTTTTCACGGTCAAGCCGGGCGATCGCCCAGCGCGGGAAGGCAGAGGGATGCCGTGAAGGCTCAGCTTGACGCCCGTGGACGGCGACCTCGAACCGGATATATCGGTGGTCCGAGAGTGTCACCGGGTCCACAAGGACTCGCCAATTGCACATCCTGTGTGCGATCGCAGGGGAGCAGAACGTTACGTCCACTCTGGACGATCCCTGCGGTCGCACACAGGTCGGCACTGTCCCTGTATTTAAGAGAGACAGTCCAGCCTCCACAGCCCATTCCCCTAGGGCCACGCCGAAGCAGTTGGTGATGGTGTCACCCCACTGGGGCGACCTCGAATTAAGGTCGCCCATCAGAAGCAGGTGGTCGGGTCTGATGCGCCCGACCACTGCATGGAGGGAGTCCAAGTACTCCTCGTACTCACGTAGCGGCCTATTAGGGGAGAAATAGACACCAATAATGGTGTACTCCCCCCATCTGGCCGCCACGTACCCTGGACCCCTCTCCCTGACAATTAGTGGGCAACACCCCCCCAACCGCACGACGATGGCCACCGTACCGTCTGAGGAGCAGACCCAATGCGGTCGTGGAACCACAAAGTAAGGCTCTGCCACGACCGCAACTTCAATTTCCCACTGCGCCATTGCCTGCAGGAATAGGTCCTGAGCAGCGGCGCAGTGGTTTAGGTTCCCCTGGAGGAAATTAAAGGGCCTATTCATTGCTCGGCCATCTCAATTTCCTCAGCCACCGGCTGGGGCTCCACCACATGACGAACCACGGCCCCGCGGAACCCTCTCCTTTTGACGGGGGGAGGGTTGCAACTCCTCCTCCCCATCACGTGCGCTGACGGGCACCCCACGTCAGCACATACCGCACAGCGTGTGGCGGCAGTGCAGGCGGCGGCCCTGTGTCCCGGCTGTCCACACCGGTGACACAAGTCCGATCGGTCGACCGCTGACGGGCACGCGGCACGGACGTGCCCGATCCCCATGCACCTGAAGCATCGCATGGGACGCACCTCAAGTGCTGTAACGGAGGCAGAGCTCCAGCCAATAAGGAGCCGACCCCCTCCTACTATCTTTTTGGCCGCTGCAATAGGGCAACGGACAAAAATCGCTGCCATTCCACTGGCCGCCGTCAGAAGTGCACCCGCCTTAATTTGTTCGGGTGCACATTCTCCTTTCGAAGCAACTGCCGCCACCACTTCCTCAGCGGTGACGGAGTCGTCCAAGCTCCCAATCCTTAGCTCAGCCAGTTTTTCTGGCCGATCGACCCGTGCGACGTCGCAGAGCACTGTTCGCAGCTTAGCCGCAAGCTGGTCCGCCTGGTCTCCACTTTGGGTGCCCGGGACCTCCAGCATGCGGGCTCCCGTTGCAGACTCCCGGATTTTGACCGTGGCAATCCCAAGGTCGGCCAGCCGGATGTTCTGACGCGCAGTCAAAATCACGTCTTTGTAGGTCACCCCTCTTTGGATGGCCTCTGGAAGTAGTGTGATCACCACTGCAGAGGATCTTGGAGGGGCAAGCTTCGGCTTAGTTGCCTGTGGAGCAGGCGCACTGGTGCCACAGCCGCCAACAATCGCTCAGACTGGCTCGCCGGCTTTGCGGCGGATTTTACCATCTGCGTGTACGACGGGGAGGGCTGAGCCACTGTTGGAACCACGGGGGGGGCGGAAGAAGAAGCCTTCTTCTTATTCCTACTTCTCTTTTTCTTGCTGACTACAGTTTCCCATGGCTGCGCGGGTACCTCAGCCGGCAAGGACGCACTGGTTGTTTGAGGCGAGGGCCCCGGTTGAGGACGGGTCGCGGCCGATTCCTTGCGTGAATCATGCGCCAAGGGAGGTCGCAAAGGCTCTTCCTGAGCGGGGCGATCCCGGATGCTGGAGAGTTTGGCATCCATCATCTCTCCCAATGAGACCATCATTCCACCCCGCAGATCAAGTAGGGCAGACTTTAGTTCCTCACGACTAACGCCAACCGATGCGGCGGGTTGAGGAGAAGAGATTCTCGGCCGCTCCGAGAAATCGCGCCTCAGGGCAGCGACCTCCGTCTTCAGGTCGTCTATATATCTCCTGAGGCGGGCATTGTCCCTCCGGAGATTGCGAACTTCGTCCGCTTCAGTCCTCCTTGACAGATTCTCCACAATATCACTCAGGTCCCTCGCGCAGTCTTTGAAGGCTTTCACATAGGAACCCTTAAGGCGGTTCGACGTTGTGGCCAGTGAGAGAATTCTTGCTACCCTTTCACCGGCCCTCTCCCTTATCTGGTCAGCAGCAAGCACCTCAATGTCAAGCTCTTCCATAGCCGAAAGAGGAGGACTCTCTTTACGGAAGTTCAGCCTAAGAACCTCGCCGCTGTCTTCCGTCCCTTTCTCTTTTTCGGGTTTCCCTTTTTTGGGGGACCCCTTTTTCCCTTTTTTGGTGGGAACTACCACCTCCGTATCCGTCTCGGACTCCGTAACGACACGGATAGACGAACCTCTTCTGCGGATTCCGCACGAATTGCGGAGTTCGGAACCACTACTCTCCGTTATCTCCGAATACCCACTAAAAATTGAGGAGGTATTCTTCTGCGAACGGGTTCGTACACCCGAGCATCCCTCAGTACTCCCGTCTCCACCATTGCGGCGTCGGCCAATTCTGCCCTTAGCAGGCACAGCAAATTCTCTGCTTTCGCGGCCATCTTGTGCGACGTCATCGCATCGTCCCACTTCAAAATGAACTCCACCCTTCTCGGGCACTAAACCCACTCCGCCCTTCTCAGGCACGCCATCAACTCCGCCCGTCTCAGGCACAACGTCTACTCCGCCCTTCTCGTCATTAGTTTTTCGCTTGCAGTCTGAATCCATTAAGTCAAAAGCCAGGTCGTTATTTGTTAACACAGATGTTGCCCCCCCAGAATACGGTAGGCAGCCCGAGTGGAACTCGGGGAGGGATTCTCCGCTCGCTAGAGCGGTACCCTCCTGGGGTAATTTCTCTTTCATATGTGCTTCCATTTTTACTTCTTCAAATCATCAGTTTGCAGAACGCCCGCCGCAGCAATGCCACGCCGGCCGCTATCCGGAACTAGGCCCTAGAGACATACAATCTGTCACCGGCCCCAGCCCGGTACTGAGAGGTGCTGCGCACGTACCACCCTCAGGTGTGCTTTTCGTCTGGTCCCCA
>CALYBW010000214.1:0-15000 GCA_944452665.1 Stenoptilia bipunctidactyla | reverse complement strand
CAAAATTTAGTACAGTAACTCAGCGTTTTTATTGTTTATTCGTGTAGATCTCGTCAATACCTTCCTTCAGAGGGGTCGAACTCCGCAGTCGGCTTGAAAATAAAAAAGTTATTTGCAGAGAAGAGCAACCAAAAACCTAACCTAACCTGACCCAAACCTAACCTATCGTAGTTTACATAGTCATTTTGAAAATTTGTATTACTTAAATTGATTTTATTTTGTCAAACGCATTGAGGCGCTCCTTCTGACACCTCAATCAGCTACCTGCTTAGCAAAATTATATCGTTTTTGGTGCATCCAAATCGTATATTGCTAATTTTTCTATAGAAAACTGGGGTTTTGGTCGAAAATTTCAAAATTTAGTACAGTAACTCAGCGTTTTTATTGTTTATTCGTGTAGATCTCGTCGATACCTTCCTTCAGAGGGGTCGAACTCCACAATCGGCTTGAAAATAAAAAAGTTATTTGCAGAGAAGAGCAACCAAAAACCTAACCTAACCTAACCTAACCTGACCCAAACCTAACCTATCGTAGTTTACATAGTCATTTTGAAAATTTGTATTACTTAAATTGATTTTATTTTGTCAAACGCATTGAGGCGCTCCTTCTGTCATCTAATCAGCTACCTGCTTAGCAAAATTATATCGTTTTTGGTGCATCCAAATCGTATATTGCTAATTTTTCTATAGAAAACTGGGGTTTTGGTCGAAAATTTCAAAATTTAGTACCGTAACTCAGCGTTTTTATTGTTTATTCGTGTAGATCTCGTCGATACCTTTCTTCAGAGGGGTCGAACTAACCTAACCTAACCTTTTTTTTTTTTTTTTACTTGAGGAAAACGTGCAATCACGTCCCCACCGCCCAAGGGGGAGCGACGGGGTATGTGGGGATGATCCAGCAGAAGGCCAGACCTACCCACTAAAAACCTCAAGGTGTACCTCATCTGCCATAGATGGAGCCCACGGTACCGCCATTGGCATTACCCGCGAGCCCCGGCAGATTGCGCTCAGCCTTAGCCGAGCGCCCCCCACGTGGGAAATAGTCCAGCACACGAGACCATTTCCCCGCACATAGCCCTAATAACCGCAGCAGGTCCCCTCACCCACTACGGCTGGCTATCGGGAGGGAGAAGGTGAGCGTATCTCCTTCTCCGTCGCCCCCTCCGCCTACGGCGGATCGGTGGCGAAGAGGCGTCATCCTCCCGGCACCGCTCCGCCGCCTCCTTCTGTGACATTACGTCCTCGCAGAAGGAGGTCATGGCCGCCCAAGCCTCTCGACTCCCTACCATGGCTTTAACCACGCTAGGGAGCGAGAGGTCCTCTCCGACGACAGACGTCAACTCGTGCCGCAGCCGACCCCACGCCGGACACACCGCGAAGGTGTGCTCCGCCGTGTCGTCGGCCGCCCCACAATGGTGACACTCTGTAGTCACCTCCCTTCGGGCGACCCTGTGCAGGTAGTGACCGAAACAACCATGTCCGGTCAATACCTGCACAAGGCGGAAGGTCAGAGTCCCCCACCTTCGCTGCACCCACTCAACGAGGACCGGACGAATCGCATCGATCGTCCAGGCCCCGTAAGCGGGCGCGACGAGGGACTCTTCCCACCCCCTAAGGAGTGCCCTCCTGGCACTCCTGCGGACGCGCGCCACCTCCTCGGGACAGGGGCGCTCGCCCGCATCCCTCCTCCTGGCTCGGTACCGGTAAACGGCACCGAGCACTACCGCCTCGAGTTCCCACGGGGGGGCACTTGCCAAGATGCAGGCAGCCCCATGGGAAATCGAGCGGTACCCTCGCGATGCCCTCACCGCCATGACCCTCTGTGGCTTCCGCAGCAGGGCCCTATTTTGGCGGTTGAGGGCATCCTCCCAGATGGGCGCTCCGTAGAGGGCCATGCTTCCCACAATACCGAGGTAGAGCCTACGGCATGGGGAACCAGGCCCCCCTACGTTTGGCAGCAGCCGCCCCAGTGCAGCCACCGCCTTGATGAGCCGTTCGGCCAGCACCTTAAAATGCTGACCGAAGGCCCAGCGCCCATCTAGGATGAGGCCCAGATACCGCATTTCCCTCTTCAGAGGTATCCGGGTCCCATCCACCATCAGCGTCGCACCTGGAGGGGGACCTTGCCGAGGCCCGTGAAACAAAAGGGCCTCGGTCTTCTCCAGCGCGACCCTGAGGCCCAACCTCCTTATGCGGCCCACCACTAGGGCCGCACCCTCCTCCATCCGAGTCACTGACTCGGCGAATGTCCTCCCTTGGGCCACTATGAGGGTATCGTCAGCGTAGCAGAATACGCTGACGTGGGGCGGCAGAACGCCCCTCAACACCCCGTCGTAGCCCAAGTTCCACAAGAGCGGACCGAGCACCGACCCTTGCGGAACCCCACACCTCATGGTTCGCCGCGTCAGTGACCCCCTTCCGTCGACGTAGATGACGTCCCTGTCCCGGAGGTAGTCCTCCAACAGCCGCCGCAGGTACAGAGGCACCCCGTGAAATCGGAGAGCCTCGAGTATTGCACCGAACGGCAGGCTGTTGAAGGCGTTGGCAATGTCCAAAGACACCGCCAACGACCTCTCCCCCCTCGCGGCACCTTCCACGGTGAGGGCCTTCAGGGCAGAGACGGCATCCAACGTCGACCGCCCCCGTCGGAACCCGAACTGCGCCTCGGACAGGTCAGGCCCTACCCCCTCGAGGTGCTGGACAAGCCGGGATGCCAGAATAAATTCCAGCATCTTGGCCGTCTCATCCAGCAGGACCAAAGGCCGGAACGCCGACGGACTGTCAGGCGACCGGCCCTCTTTCCCGAGGAGGCAGAGCCTCCCGTCCTTCCAGAGCTTCGGAAACCGTCCGGTTCTCAGAGAGAGGTCGAACACTTTCCGAAGCTCGGATCCCAGAGTTTCCACCGCTACCTCTAGGGTCCGTCTGGGCACTCCATCCGGTCCGGGGGCCGTCCTCTTCCTCCCCAAGCGGGAGATGGCATTCACCATCTCGGCGTCCGAGATGGGGGGAACCTCAATCTCCCATGCCACTCCCGCTGGGGGAGGCAAGGAGTGGTCGGGGCTGTTAGGAAACAGCTCTCCCACGACCACCCTCAGGAACTCAGGCTGGAGAGTCTCAGTGAGGGGCCGTCCCATGGCCCGGAGTTTGTTCCGAGCCGTCTTATAGGGACGCCCCCACGGGTCCCTGTTGAGACCCTCCAGGAGTTCCTCCCTGGCCCGCTCCTTAGCGGCGCAGATCGCCGCTTGCAATGCCTTCTTGGTGGCCTTGCAAGCGGCCACCCGCCGCGCCTCCTCCGCTTCGTCGCGGTGGCGCCGCCGGCGGTAGTGTGAACACTCCCGCCAAGCCCGACCGTGGGCGTCCCGGAGTTCAGCAATCTCCGGAGACCACCAGTACACGGCCTTGCGACCGCAGTGGACCCTCGCCCTGGGCATTGCCGCATCACACACCGCAGTCAAAGCGGCGCGGAAGCGGCCTGCGCCCTCGTCCACCGAGGCCGGGGCAGTGCGCGGCGCACACCACGCCTGGACGACGGCCGCCTCAGCCGCTTTTTCGCGGTCAAGCCGGGCGATCGCCCAGCGCGGGAAGGCAGGGGGATGCCGTGAAGGTTCAGCTCGGCACTCGTGGGCGGCGACCTCGAACCGGATATACCGGTGGTCCGAAAGTGTCACCGGATCCTCGAGCACTCGCCAATTGCACATCCTGTGTGCGATCGCAGGGGAGCAGAACGTTACGTCCACTCTGGACGATCCCTGCGGTCGCACACAGGTTGGCACTGTCCCTGTATTTAAGAGGGACAGTCCAGCCTCCACAGCCCATTCCCCCAGGGCAACGCCGAAGCAGTTGGTGATGGTGTCACCCCACTGGGGCGACCTCGAATTAAGGTCGCCCATCAGAAGCAGGTGGTCGGGTCTAATGCGCCCGACCACCGCATGGAGGGAGTCCAAGTACTCTTCGTACTCACGTAGCGGCCTATTAGGGGAGAAATAGACACCAATTATGGTGTACTCCCCCCATCTGGCCGCCACGTAACCTGGACCCCTCTCCCTGACAATTAGTGGGTGACACCCCCCGAACCGAACGACGATGGCCACCGTACCGTCTAAGGAGCAGACCCAATGCGATCGTGGAACCACAAAGTAAGGTTCTGCCACGACCGCAACTTCAATTTCCCACTGCGCCATTGCCTGCAGGAATAGGTCCTGAGCAGCGGCGCAGTGGTTGAGGTTCCCCTGGAGGAAGTTGAAGGGCCTATCCATTACTAGGCCATTTCAACATTTTCAACCTCCTCAGTCACCTGCTGGGGCACCATCAGCTGAGGAACCAAGGCCCCGCGGACCCCTCTCCTTTTGGCGGGGGGAGCTAACCTAACCTAACCTAACCTGACCCAAACCTAACCTATCGTAGTTTACATAGTCATTTTGAAAATTTGTATTACTTAAATTGATTTTATTTTGTCAAACGCATTGAGGCGTGTTACGTGTGAACACTACACGGATAGCCCAAAGTAGGCATTAATTGCTATTTTACAACCATCGGCCAGCAACGCAGCGACGTCACGAGGCGCTGACACAGACAACGTGCGGACTCATTTAATTAGCCTTCCTATTAGTTCCTAATTAGTTTTATATTCACTTTTGTCTCTTATATCGACCAATAGTCACCTACTTGTAATATTTTTTAAGTAATTTTAATTCAAAATTCAAAAAAAAATTCAAAAAAAAAAAAATTATAATTTTGGTTTTTTTTGCATCCTCCGGCTGTGACTTACGTATTTGGCGCAGTCGGTAGGATCTCGCGAGGCGTTCCGCGAGCTAAAGTAGTATAAAACTCATCATCGTGAATCGCCGGGGTGGTTTTAACCACTAACATCGAGATACAGAACGAGTAAGAAACTGCCAGAGGAGTATCTAGAAATCGATACAGGGAAAAGGACCAGATAATGAATATGTAAGTACTCTTGACTGTTCATGAGTTGCTATCCCTATTTCCTAATCCATTATTTTTTCTTAAAGTTTTATATAAAATTATGTTCTTTTGAAATATAAATTTTACGTAAGTTTTAACCTTAATTGAATAAGTTACTTAATTGAATCTCAAGTTGCAAGGTGCGATTCTATAAATAGCTCCATTTATTGTTAAGTGGAAGTTGTTTCTTTTAAATTAATTAGTTTCATAGAAATAGTTTAATTATTTTTGAAGGATTTTATTTTAGTTTTTAAAAACGTTTTTAATCTTAAACTGCTTATAACTTCATAATTTATAGGAGTTTTATGTTTTTGGAAATTATTATCTCTTTTTTCTTGCGTTTTAAAGATACTTTTGCAACATTTTTTCTCCGCTTTTGAAACAATCGTCGCCTTAAATTTCTTTTGAGATTTAATTTTATAGAATTTTATGCTTTTGGAAATCACTATACCTTTTATCTACATTTAAAAGTTACTTTTTCTCAAGATTTTTATTTCGTTTTTATTGCATTTTTTTTAGTCTAGTATTACTTTCAAGTTTCTGATTTTTTTATAGCAGTTCCATGTTTTTGGCGATTATTATTTATTTTTAACGCGAATTTTAGATTTCGATTAACGTTTAGATTTCAACGTTATATTTTTTACTCTACTTTGCATTTTTATTTGATTTTTACTTGTGTGTGTTAGTTGTTAAGTTTTACATTTTTTTTTCTTTTGCATTTTATATTTTGTGTGTGATTTTGTGTTTCATCAAGCGGCATATTTTTGAAAGGTTTAGTTTTTGATAAGGTGTTTTACGTGTTCTTTTTATTTTTTCGTAGTGCGTTTAAATAAGTGTTCAAAATTTTTCATCCGAGAAAATCAACTGATCGTAAAATTGAAACTAGACGGAATAGGCTAGACGCTAATAGGGATTTAGATTTAGAAAGCGAAACGAATACCATGGCGGAATTAGATCAAATTTTTAAAGCCCTTCGATTAATGCCCGAATTTGATGGAAATCCAAACGTTTTGACTAGGTTTATAAAATTGTGTGACGAACTCGTAAATGGACTTTGTACGGTGGAAACTTCACAGTTATCTAAAGTTGCACTAATAAACGGCATATTAAATAAAATCACGGGTCCCGCATCTAGATTAATAAATTCAAATGGTATACCGGAAAGCTGGAGTGGCATTCGGGGTGCTCTAATTAATAACTTTGCTGACCAGCGAGACGAAACTTCGCTTTACAATGATTGGGCTCTATTGACCCAAGGGTCTGATACTCCCCAGGAGTTTTATGAAAAATGTCAGAACCTATTTAGTACTATAATAACGTACATTAGTCTTCATGAAAGCTTAGAAAGTACTATAGACTCTAAGCGTTCACTGTACAAAAAATTAACCCTTCAAGCATATCTTAGGGGTCTCAAGGACCCATTAGGATCACGCATACGCTGTATGAGGCCCGAAAGTATAGAAAAAGCTCTCGAATTTGTTCATGAGGAGATGAATACGTTATATCTCCAACAACGTAATTATAACTTTTCGGAAAAGAAAAATGTAATACATAATAATATCATTCCCAGTAACCAACATAACAACGGACAGTTATCCAGATTCTTTAATAAACCTATTATAGGCCCTTCAGGACCTAACTCATTTAATATTCCACCTAGACCTATGCAAATGTGGAACCCGGGTAGCAACCCTATACCAAATAGAACCCAAATGATGTTCCGAGCGCCACCACCGAACTATAATCCGAATAGTAACTTATTTAGATTGCAACCTAAGATTTTACCTCAGAAAAATAATTATCCTTCTCAGCAACAACCCATGAGTGGCGTTAGTCATTACGTCACCAAACCTTCTCCTCCTAAAGGTCATGATTGGACAAAGAGTGGTAACCCACCACCATCGAATTACTTTAGAACTAGGGAGACACATTTCAATGAATGTTACGACCAACCTACTTATTATGAGTATTACCCAGATAGTTACGAAAATTATACTTACTTTAATGACTTTAGTTATGACTGTAGTCCTAATTTTAATTCTAACCAATCATACCAGGACAATGACGAATCGAACTTGACGGTAGATAGAGTCGAAGAACTTTCACCCCCTGAAACTGAAAATTTTCACGAAATCACGCGGTCCGACAAACCAAAATAGAATTAAATCTACAAACTCAACGTCAATTACCTTACATAAAAATTTCTAATCCTCCTTTAAAGTTGTTAATAGACACAGGCGCAAATCAATCCTTTTTGAGTCCTGATTCAGTTAAACGTTACTACCCCCATCTACCCTGGAATTATGAACCATTTGAAGTAACGAACGTTCATGCAACTAGTCGTAACGATTACTCTATAACGGTCCCTTGTTTTACTGAATTTAACGACGCTGAAAATTTAACGTTTTTCATTTATAAGTTTCATAACTATTTTGACGGATTAATTGGTCTAGATTTGTTAAATAAATGGGAGTTAAATTGTAGTGTGTGACGCACCTCCTCGTTATGTCTCTTAGTATGAGTAACAATATACTGTCTACTACGAACCAAGAAAGACGTGTTTTATTGCGCTCCTACGACCAACATCGCATGGCGACCCTGCCAGTGCTGCCTTGCGGCAGCGCTGCGCAGAAGGCACAATCAAATAAAGTATATTTTATAAAATTTAAAATTAAGATAACACAATAAGCAGAAATAATTGAAAAAAGACAATAAGCAGAAATAAAACTGCAATGGAACCCATGGACTGAAAACTAATATCAAAGTAAAGTACCATAATGAATAAATTTTTAAGAAAATACATTAAAATATTTCATAAGTTAAATTGAAATAAAAGGGAAGGAAAATAATTATGGTGATAAGGGTAATAATGGAACAGTGGCCGAACTCCGGGCGCTGGGAGCTGGACGAGTCTGGATCGTTCTGGAGATCCGGAGCGGTGCTGAGCTGGTGGAAGTGAAAAAAAAAAGAGTGATGTGAAAATTAAAGTGCGTTTTCAAGTGTGTAACGGGTTCAGTGCAGGTTTTAGTATGTTTATCTGTTATTTAATCGTATATCTTTAGAAAATAAGTCTAGTAGCGCATTGACAAAATAGGTAAAAGTATGTAGTATCATGTAACTAAATGAACTTTATAAAAGGTCTTGTATCTAATAATTATATGTAGGTAATTATTTACTATTATCTATTTACTATACCTATATATATCTTACTTAAATTTATTTCATAACGTTAAAGATTTTCAGTAAAGCTCGAAAGAGAATTTTTGACAAAAAGTGCATATCAGTTTCTTTTTAAACCATATTAGCCATAATTAATTTGTGTTTTTATCTCTGTATGATAATAAATTTCATTTTTCACGTCTTCATATTTCAAATTCAAGGTTTGTTCGTGGGAACATAAATTTGCAGCGTAAAGGAATTTGGTTTCGTGTGCAGAGAACAACTCCAGTAAAGAAAAAAAAATCGATTCAAACAAAACGTAATATTTAATTTAGGTAGGTACACTAATGGGGACCGTTAGGCGGCAATTCTGTTCAGCAGATCTTATCTAATAAAAAAAACACTTATTCCCATATCACTTCTTTTATTTAATATAAATGTTGCACTTTTACTTTAAGACTATGATTATTTATAAAGATGTGGCGGGGCAGTATCAGGGTCTCGGGACCCTTCTACTTTTCGAGATAAAAACAAACATAGGAGTAAATATTTTTCTGACGGACAACCCGCGTCATTTTTATTATTTTTACTTTTAATCTTTTCAAATGAAATTCTAACATCTGCCGTAAGGTTGGTGTGCGCTTATAAACTCTTTATTTACAAAAATGTAAGGCACAACCAAACCTTACGACCGCCCCCTTATATTAAATTTATTCAACTCGATGAAGTCGGTTGAATAAATTTCCCCTAGATACATAAATGTTCCTTAATAGTACGATTTCTACCTATAGCGGAAGTTTACAAAAATACGAGAGTGTTCATAGATGAACCCCCTACTGGTAGAGTTTCACGCATGACTACAACCCGAAACAATATCCAGTATATTACACGGCGTAATATACTTGCTGCTTACTCAAAAACTCTCTCAGTAGAGCCTTGCTCGCAAAAACCGTTAAAAGAGGCCAAGATCTCGTCTAATTAAATTCAAATACGATCATTGACTCCATATCGATCAACCGTGGCATATCATTCGACTTAGATCAACAACAAACAAAACAATTTTTTTTTTTTAAACCAAATCTCTTCCGAGAGATTCGTTATAACGCCCTGCTATATTTGATAAGATCGGGCATACTTCGGTAAAGCCTCAACTCCACAGTAAGCGTGGATTAATAAAGCAATCATTAATTAACTCTAAAAAAAAACAAACATTACCACACTATTAACTCCAAACAGTTATCCCGACTTATAAGTCAATGAACGTCCTTAGGTTATCATCGTCGTTATATATTAAGTTGACGTTGACTCTAAAGTCCAAAATACAAAGAAAGTGACAAACACTAAAATAAAACTAGGCTAGGGATCGAACCTACACCCTCATAATTCAAATTTACAACAAATTAACACCTAGGCAGAATGTCAAGTTCTACCAGGCCAAAGTCAAGAATACATTTACTATGGGTTGTCATCTGTCGTGGGAGCTTGTCAAACCCACATAAATCAAAATAATAAAAATAAACAAACGGATGACGTCCCACAACGATAATATTATTTTCGTAAACTTTACTTTACTTATTTCTAAAGTTTACAATATACCTACCTAACCGAACTTTACCTGCCTACACTAAGTTCGCGGCGAGCCTACCTATAAGAAGAACACCAAACAGATTCAAGGATATTTTATGAAAAGTAACTGCTTCTTATAGAATGTTACATAATTCAAATTCTAAATTGTAATAGTCACCCATCGTTAACAACCCTTGAATCGTTTTATGCATCGAAACATATTATTCCGCTGGGCAACAATGATACGCTATCGTAAAAACACATAAACCTTAACCGCATAGTCAAATCGACTATCACCCTCTCTCTTATGGAGATTCAATAGGTGTGGTTTTAGTAATATATGTATATACTCCAACGAGACATTGCTGTCCTAGTAAAATTTTCCGCGGGGTGTCGGTATTATAATTTTAAGGTCGAGCATGCAATATATGTCTACATATATTCAGCTGTAAATACGTAATGTTACGTATACCTGCCGCCCCTTTAGGAAAATTTTCCCACGGAATTAAAAATTCTTTGGGAAAAATCAATAAAACAACTTATCACTAAAGACAACTTAGAGATAATACAAACTTTTGGGAGCTTAAGTAGAGCATCTTCATCTGCAATCTCCGTCTAAAGCATCCCCCCTGGTGATGCCGACGGTTTTGCAGGATGAGTCGCTCCGGTGATACTCTTACATTTACATAAAAAAAAAAAATATTTATTAGCGTATTTGTTTTTCTCAATAGTCCAACGAAACTCTAATCGTTGCCTACAGACTAAATGGACGATATGAATTATTCTACTCAATAGTAATACTGTCTATATACCTCTTTTATACATAGAATTGCACAAACACCTATCACCTGGATTAAACAGTATCTTCCGAAACGTTTCCTAAACCTACGTTAGAACTATCTCATAGATCGTAGTCAATTTACAATTTTCTGAATAATCTATTCGTATTAACAACAAAATTATATTTTACAATACGACATGCTATGGACGAATTATATTATATTGTGATTTCATCCGATAAGTTATTTCATCTTATTTGAAATGGTTTTAACCTATTTACATGAACAATTAATTCTTGATTATTTTGTATTTTCTTTACAAGATAATTGTCACGTCCTATATATCTACATACTCTATATAGACCCTTATATGGTCGACTAATTTTTTTTCTTTTACCAGATATCCTTTTAGGATAATGCAATAAAACAAATTGCCCTATACGCAATTTTACATTTGAAGCTTTTAAAGAACAGTTATATGTATAAAATTCAAAAGGTAAACTTCTACAAAAATCCTTATGGGTTAGCTCAACATACTTAGACAATGGACGTGAAATATTCTTAATCGACTTTACTACTTTACTTGAGGTTCGATGGTGCATGGCGGTAGGACTCATCGAAATTTCTTTATTATGTCTCTCGTTTGAAAACTTACACGGTGCATTACGCACCGGAATATCGTTTATTGTGTCGGCAGTAACTTTAACTTCATCTTTAACTGAATCTTTCTCATTAAGTGCGAAAGATGGTCGATATCTACTCGACATTTCTAAAGAATCATCGTTTTCAGATTCCAATAAATTCGGGGACAAACAGAAATCATCTTTACTCTCATTGGCCGTCACCATGGGCCATTGTTCCATTTTATTCCTAACAAATAAATTAAAACTATTGAGGTATTCCTCCTTTCTTACCTCGGCCATATCCGAAGAATTATCTAAATTAAAATCATTATCAAAATTGCAATTAATTGGATTAGTGATAAAACAACAAGTAACCCTCTCTAATCGAACACAGTTATCATTAAAATCTAAAACGGCGTGGGACTTTTGAAGAAAGTCCTGCCCGAGGATCAAACTCCTCTCGACGTTGGCGACCACGAGACATTCGTGAACAAACACTACATTTTCAATAAGAATGCATACTGTAGCTGTACCGGTGACAAACATTTCGGTTCCATTTACAGCTTTTACCTCCAATCCGGCAACGTTGTGTGTTGTTATGTTTAGTTTTTCACACAGTTGCTTGGAGATCACCGATACGGATGCGCCCGTGTCGAGTAATACTTGTACTTCATAATTACGTAATTTACATAATATAATGGGCACCGCACTAACCTTGTCTTTCTCATTCGTTTTCTTTGAACTCTCCATCATATATACATGCCGGTTGGCATTTGGGGTTACTGGTGCATCACTATTCTGTCGCCTGTTTCTGAAATTACATTGGGAACGATTAGTTATATTTGGGGCGTATTTTACCCCCATGTCCCAATAATTGGTTCCTTTCGGCGCGCGGAAATGGTCACCGTTCCCTGGTGACGATGCAGTTTGCGCAGCTGTGGGCTGCACGACATTCGCCGCCATCGCCGTCGAAGTGATGTGGACTGGCAAGTTGAATCCCGTTTCCCGCCGTTCACAAAATAATATTTCTTGTAGTTGGGTGATAGTTTTCTTCAGACTGTTCTTGTCTTGATAGACTGTTGAGGCAAGTCTACATTTATTTTCATACGTGCACATTCGCAGAAAATGCCTTATAAATACGTTGTCGGTGATAACCGAACCTGCCTTGGATGCACATTCTTCCAACGCATAATAAAATGTCAGCAAGTCTTCATCAGGATGCTGATTTCGTGCATAAAATGCGGCCACGTAGTCGACGTCTCGTGAGAATTCTGAAATTAATTTATTTTTTATGTCGTCGAACGTCTGGCACGAGTTGACGATTGCCCTGTAGAAATATAGCGGTGGGCCGTCCAGGTAAGCAGCAATCACCACCTTCTTCGCTTCATCATCGTAGCGGTTCACAGCGGCTATCAAATTAAATTGGCTTAGGAAGTCGCTTATATCGGAATTTCCCGTATATTTTTGCATGTTGACGTTTTTGGGATACCTCGTTTATTTTTCTTCTTATTTTATTTTAAATCGACTCGCTCAGCACTACGAGAGGTAATTTACTTTGTGATGGATTCCCTGCAACAAAAGGAAAGCCCTACACAACATACGCGGCTGCCTCCGCCAACTAATAGGGACCGTTAGGCGGCAATTCTGTTCAGCAGATCTTATCTAATAAAAAAAACACTTATTCCCATATCACTTCTTTTATTTAATATAAATGTTGCACTTTTACTTTAAGACTATGATTATTTATAAAGATGTGGCGGGGCAGTATCAGGGTCTCGGGACCCTTCTACTTTTCGAGATAAAAACAAACATAGGAGTAAATATTTTTCTGACGGACAACCCGCGTCATTTTTATTATTTTTACTTTTAATCTTTTCAAATGAAATTCTAACATCTGCCGTAAGGTTGGTGTGCGCTTATAAACTCTTTATTTACAAAAATGTAAGGCACAACCAAACCTTACGGTACCTATCAGGATGACATAGTTTTAGTTTATTAGGTTTTATTTTATAAATAACTCTTTCAGATCTCTAGTTAGATAAAAGTAGTTTCTTTTTCAATACTCAAAAATTTTGGTCATAAATTTAAAATACATTATCCAACGGTAGTGATCTATCTCACTGGCTAATCAATATGATTTAAATTACTCTTATTAAATTCGAACTAATAAGTATTAAATAAATGATAAATTCTCGAATCCATTTCTGAAAGGTAGGTTTGTGAACTTATAAAAAACATACAATCTAATTGATAACCTCCTCCTTTTTGTAAGTCGGTTAAACAAAATAATCTTTGCATTAAAATCATTTTACTGCCTAGTTAGTAACCAGTGTTATTGTTAGTTGCATTGCAATAAGATACCGGGAGTTTTTAGAATCAAGACTGCACAACGTGACTGTAACCGAGTCTTTTTTTTAGGTCAGCAATTTGATGTTGTCGTCAAAAAAAGGATGCAACATGTGTAACATCAGTTAGTAATATTACATTTCAAAGTAGTAGGTATTTTAACATTTTATTCTAGAAATTTTATTCTTTTATTTTATATCTCGAATTGATACATTGAATCACCATATAGATTAATATGTAGCCCATTTGTTAATTGTTAAATTTTATTAAATAGCTACGGTTAAAGAATCGTAAGACAAATGATCAAGTTAGAATTAGAAATTTTCAGAATAGAGTCGCAATAATTTGTTTGCGTATAAGGAATAAGAAGGTTTTAGACTAGGTAGAAGTTTGTGCAAGTATTAAAACACTTTTCGTCATCATACGAATACGATTAGTTACTTGTAACAAAGATTTGGATGTTAGGATTTATGAATAGGTATATATTGATATAGGAAGGTAATAGAATGTGCTAATTAAATAGTTGATCGGTTTTGGTGGATTTAGTAAGTAAATAATAGGTTGCTGGAAGTCTTCCATAATTATGAAAATTAAAGATCATTGGACTGGCCATCCAAGAAGTTTTTCCTAATTTCATATTATTGGAACGATTTATTTTGGTAGAGTCTTAAATAATTGATTTTTGATTGGTAAATAATGATAGTGAATAGTTTTAGGAATGATAAATAAGTATTTGGGACACAATAAGGGTACAAGGGCACAAAATGGTCCTTCAGTTTGATCATGGTGTAAACGAGATTTCTCTGTGAAAACTAGTTGGAGACAAAATGTCTTAAAACGGTGACCCTAATTAAATGAATATGTATAGAATATAAAGGTTGAGAGTCGCGACTCAATTAAAAATAATATAATGTACCCAAAGATATGATATGAATAAGTAAGTATATAAATAATAAATACAGCGGCCGCTGATAAAAATAAAAATATCCCAAAGTAGGATAAAAAGTGTAGCCAATACTGAAAGACGGAATAATGATTGTGTTTGATAGATACTGAAATGTCATTGTAGACATGAGGCATATAAAATCCAACTTGGTCATCTCCACTTTGTCTAACTTTTGGAGAAACAGGAAAAAATGATTTTAACAAATTGCAGGTCATATACAGTTGTATAGTGATTATTCTTGATTATTGATTATTCTATACCAGTTAAATAAAATTTAAGTTTTTTTACTATTATTTAATGATAAAGACATACTTCCTTGAAAAAGTAAAAGAATTAATAAAATGAATTGTAGCTGTCTTAACCTTATAGGTGTATAGCTTTTTAAATAAAGGTTAAAAAAAGTAAATAAAATGAAGGGTTAGAAAAATATGGATAAGTGGCAATTAATTAATAAATAAAGGAAAGGCAAAATGTATAAGAAAAGTTTTTGATAGGAATGCAAGTATTTTTTCAAATAATGTTTTGATATTTTATTCCCTAATTTTTATAATAAAGCTAATATATTCAAAGATTTTTATTATTTACTTTTAAATCAATATATATAAAACTGTTCCGTT
>CALYBW010000213.1:0-87080 GCA_944452665.1 Stenoptilia bipunctidactyla | reverse complement strand
CTATAGAAATTTAATAGTTTATTTATAAAATTTAACACACGTAGTTTACTTAGTCATTTTGTAAGTCTTATAGTTTTAATTGTTTTTATTTTGTCACACGCATTGAGGTGCTCCTTCTGACACCTCAATCAGCTACCTGCTTAGCAAAATTATATCGTTTTTGGTGCATCCAAATCGTATATTGCTAATTTTCCTATAGAAAACTTGGTTTTTGGTCGAAAACTTCAAAATTTTGTATTGTCACTCACCTTTTTCCGAAAAATATTGACTGACTGCTTTCCAAAGCAATTTTTTCTGTTTAATATCGCTGTATTAGGTTAATTTAATCGTTTTCAGGACATTTTCAGGCGTAGTTTCTGAAAAATTTTACAAAAATCTTATCTCGATCCTATAGAAATTTAATAGTTTATTTATAAAATTTAACACACGTAGTTTACTTAGTCATTTTGTAAGTCTTATAGTTTTAATTGTTTTTATTTTGTCACACGCATTGAGGTGCTCCTTCTGACACCTCAATCAGCTACCTGCTTAGCAAAATTATATCGTTTTTGGTGCATCCAAATCGTATATTGCTAATTTTCCTATAGAAAACTTGGTTTTTGGTCGAAAACTTCAAAATTTTGTATTGTCACTCACCTTTTTTATTGTTTATTCTCGTAGATCTCGTCGATTCCTTCCTTCAGAGGGGTCGAACTCCGCAATCGGCCTGAAAATAAAAAATTTATTAGCAGAAATTCGAACCTCAAAGTTTACCTAACCGGCAGTCTCCATACATTAGCTATATACATCGGTTTCCGAAAAATATTGACTGACTGCTTTCCAAAGCAATTTTTTCTGTTTAATATCGCTGTATTAGGTTAATTTAATCGTTTTCAGGACATTTTCAGGCGTAGTTTCTGAAAAATTTTACAAAAATCTTATCTCGATCCTATAGAAATTTAATAGTTTATTTATAAAATTTAACACACGTAGTTTACTTAGTCATTTTGTAAGTCTTATAGTTTTAATTGTTTTTATTTTGTCACACGCATTGAGGTGCTCCTTCTGACACCTCAATCAGCTACCTGCTTAGCAAAATTATATCGTTTTTGGTGCATCCAAATCGTATATTGCTAATTTTCCTATAGAAAACTTGGTTTTTGGTCGAAAACTTCAAAATTTTGTATTGTCACTCACCTTTTTTATTGTTTATTCTCGTAGATCTCGTCGATTCCTTCCTTCAGAGGGGTCGAACTCCGCAATCGGCCTGAAAATAAAAAATTTATTAGCAGAAATTCGAACCTCAAAGTTTACCTAACCGGCAGTCTCCATACATTAGCTATATACATCGGTTTCCGAAAAATATTGACTGACTGCTTTCCAAAGCAATTTTTTCTGTTTAATATCGCTGTATTAGGTTAATTTAATCGTTTTCAGGACATTTTCAGGCGTAGTTTCTGAAAAATTTTACAAAAATCTTATCTCGATCCTATAGAAATTTAATAGTTTATTTATAAAATTTAACACACGTAGTTTACTTAGTCATTTTGTAAGTCTTATAGTTTTAATTGTTTTTATTTTGTCACACGCATTGAGGTGCTCCTTCTGACACCTCAATCAGCTACCTGCTTAGCAAAATTATATCGTTTTTGGTGCATCCAAATCGTATATTGCAAATTTTCCTATAGAAAACTTGGTTTTTGGTCGAAAACTTCAAAATTTTGTATTGTCACTCACCTTTTTTATTGTTTATTCTCGTAGATCTCGTCGATTCCTTCCTTCAGAGGGGTCGAACTCCGCAATCGGCCTGAAAATAAAAAATTTATTAGCAGAAATTCGAACCTCAAAGTTTACCTAACCGGCAGTCTCCATACATTAGCTATATACATCGGTTTCCGAAAAATATTGACTGACTGCTTTCCAAAGCAATTTTTTCTGTTTAATATCGCTGTATTAGGTTAATTTAATCGTTTTCAGGACATTTTCAGGCGTAGTTTCTGAAAAATTTTACAAAAATCTTATCTCGATCCTATAGAAATTTAATAGTTTATTTATAAAATTTAACACACGTAGTTTACTTAGTCATTTTGTAAGTCTTATAGTTTTAATTGTTTTTATTTTGTCACACGCATTGAGGTGCTCCTTCTGACACCTCAATCAGCTACCTGCTTAGCAAAATTATATCGTTTTTGGTGCATCCAAATCGTATATTGCTAATTTTCCTATAGAAAACTTGGTTTTTGGTCGAAAACTTCAAAATTTTGTATTGTCACTCACCTTTTTTATTGTTTATTCTCGTAGATCTCGTCGATTCCTTCCTTCAGAGGGGTCGAACTCCGCAATCGGCCTGAAAATAAAAAATTTATTAGCAGAAATTCGAACCTCAAAGTTTACCTAACCGGCAGTCTCCATACATTAGCTATATACATCGGTTTCCGAAAAATATTGACTGACTGCTTTCCAAAGCAATTTTTTCTGTTTAATATCGCTGTATTAGGTTAATTTAATCGTTTTCAGGACATTTTCAGGCGTAGTTTCTGAAAAATTTTACAAAAATCTTATCTCGATCCTATAGAAATTTAATAGTTTATTTATAAAATTTAACACACGTAGTTTACTTAGTCATTTTGTAAGTCTTATAGTTTTAATTGTTTTTATTTTGTCACACGCATTGAGGTGCTCCTTCTGACACCTCAATCAGCTACCTGCTTAGCAAAATTATATCGTTTTTGGTGCATCCAAATCGTATATTGCTAATTTTCCTATAGAAAACTTGGTTTTTGGTCGAAAACTTCAAAATTTTGTATTGTCACTCACCTTTTTTATTGTTTATTCTCGTAGATCTCGTCGATTCCTTCCTTCAGAGGGGTCGAACTCCGCAATCGGCCTGAAAATAAAAAATTTATTAGCAGAAATTCGAACCTCAAAGTTTACCTAACCGGCAGTCTCCATACATTAGCTATATACATCGGTTTCCGAAAAATATTGACTGACTGCTTTCCAAAGCAATTTTTTCTGTTTAATATCGCTGTATTAGGTTAATTTAATCGTTTTCAGGACATTTTCAGGCGTAGTTTCTGAAAAATTTTACAAAAATCTTATCTCGATCCTATAGAAATTTAATAGTTTATTTATAAAATTTAACACACGTAGTTTACTTAGTCATTTTGTAAGTCTTATAGTTTTAATTGTTTTTATTTTGTCACACGCATTGAGGTGCTCCTTCTGACACCTCAATCAGCTACCTGCTTAGCAAAATTATATCGTTTTTGGTGCATCCAAATCGTATATTGCTAATTTTCCTATAGAAAACTTGGTTTTTGGTCGAAAACTTCAAAATTTTGTATTGTCACTCACCTTTTTTATTGTTTATTCTCGTAGATCTCGTCGATTCCTTCCTTCAGAGGGGTCGAACTCCGCAATCGGCCTGAAAATAAAAAATTTATTAGCAGAAATTCGAACCTCAAAGTTTACCTAACCGGCAGTCTCCATACATTAGCTATATACATCGGTTTCCGAAAAATATTGACTGACTGCTTTCCAAAGCAATTTTTTCTGTTTAATATCGCTGTATTAGGTTAATTTAATCGTTTTCAGGACATTTTCAGGCGTAGTTTCTGAAAAATTTTACAAAAATCTTATCTCGATCCTATAGAAATTTAATAGTTTATTTATAAAATTTAACACACGTAGTTTACTTAGTCATTTTGTAAGTCTTATAGTTTTAATTGTTTTTATTTTGTCACACGCATTGAGGTGCTCCTTCTGACACCTCAATCAGCTACCTGCTTAGCAAAATTATATCGTTTTTGGTGCATCCAAATCGTATATTGCTAATTTTCCTATAGAAAACTTGGTTTTTGGTCGAAAACTTCAAAATTTTGTATTGTCACTCACCTTTTTTATTGTTTATTCTCGTAGATCTCGTCGATTCCTTCCTTCAGAGGGGTCGAACTCCGCAATCGGCCTGAAAATAAAAAATTTATTAGCAGAAATTCGAACCTCAAAGTTTACCTAACCGGCAGTCTCCATACATTAGCTATATACATCGGTTTCCGAAAAATATTGACTGACTGCTTTCCAAAGCAATTTTTTCTGTTTAATATCGCTGTATTAGGTTAATTTAATCGTTTTCAGGACATTTTCAGGCGTAGTTTCTGAAAAATTTTACAAAAATCTTATCTCGATCCTATAGAAATTTAATAGTTTATTTATAAAATTTAACACACGTAGTTTACTTAGTCATTTTGTAAGTCTTATAGTTTTAATTGTTTTTATTTTGTCACACGCATTGAGGTGCTCCTTCTGACACCTCAATCAGCTACCTGCTTAGCAAAATTATATCGTTTTTGGTGCATCCAAATCGTATATTGCTAATTTTCCTATAGAAAACTTGGTTTTTGGTCGAAAACTTCAAAATTTTGTATTGTCACTCACCTTTTTTATTGTTTATTCTCGTAGATCTCGTCGATTCCTTCCTTCAGAGGGGTCGAACTCCGCAATCGGCCTGAAAATAAAAAATTTATTAGCAGAAATTCGAACCTCAAAGTTTACCTAACCGGCAGTCTCCATACATTAGCTATATACATCGGTTTCCGAAAAATATTGACTGACTGCTTTCCAAAGCAATTTTTTCTGTTTAATATCGCTGTATTAGGTTAATTTAATCGTTTTCAGGACATTTTCAGGCGTAGTTTCTGAAAAATTTTACAAAAATCTTATCTCGATCCTATAGAAATTTAATAGTTTATTTATAAAATTTAACACACGTAGTTTACTTAGTCATTTTGTAAGTCTTATAGTTTTAATTGTTTTTATTTTGTCACACGCATTGAGGTGCTCCTTCTGACACCTCAATCAGCTACCTGCTTAGCAAAATTATATCGTTTTTGGTGCATCCAAATCGTATATTGCTAATTTTCCTATAGAAAACTTGGTTTTTGGTCGAAAACTTCAAAATTTTGTATTGTCACTCACCTTTTTTATTGTTTATTCTCGTAGATCTCGTCGATTCCTTCCTTCAGAGGGGTCGAACTCCGCAATCGGCCTGAAAATAAAAAATTTATTAGCAGAAATTCGAACCTCAAAGTTTACCTAACCGGCAGTCTCCATACATTAGCTATATACATCGGTTTCCGAAAAATATTGACTGACTGCTTTCCAAAGCAATTTTTTCTGTTTAATATCGCTGTATTAGGTTAATTTAATCGTTTTCAGGACATTTTCAGGCGTAGTTTCTGAAAAATTTTACAAAAATCTTATCTCGATCCTATAGAAATTTAATAGTTTATTTATAAAATTTAACACACGTAGTTTACTTAGTCATTTTGTAAGTCTTATAGTTTTAATTGTTTTTATTTTGTCACACGCATTGAGGTGCTCCTTCTGACACCTCAATCAGCTACCTGCTTAGCAAAATTATATCGTTTTTGGTGCATCCAAATCGTATATTGCTAATTTTCCTATAGAAAACTTGGTTTTTGGTCGAAAACTTCAAAATTTTGTATTGTCACTCACCTTTTTTATTGTTTATTCTCGTAGATCTCGTCGATTCCTTCCTTCAGAGGGGTCGAACTCCGCAATCGGCCTGAAAATAAAAAATTTATTAGCAGAAATTCGAACCTCAAAGTTTACCTAACCGGCAGTCTCCATACATTAGCTATATACATCGGTTTCCGAAAAATATTGACTGACTGCTTTCCAAAGCAATTTTTTCTGTTTAATATCGCTGTATTAGGTTAATTTAATCGTTTTCAGGACATTTTCAGGCGTAGTTTCTGAAAAATTTTACAAAAATCTTATCTCGATCCTATAGAAATTTAATAGTTTATTTATAAAATTTAACACACGTAGTTTACTTAGTCATTTTGTAAGTCTTATAGTTTTAATTGTTTTTATTTTGTCACACGCATTGAGGTGCTCCTTCTGACACCTCAATCAGCTACCTGCTTAGCAAAATTATATCGTTTTTGGTGCATCCAAATCGTATATTGCTAATTTTCCTATAGAAAACTTGGTTTTTGGTCGAAAACTTCAAAATTTTGTATTGTCACTCACCTTTTTTATTGTTTATTCTCGTAGATCTCGTCGATTCCTTCCTTCAGAGGGGTCGAACTCCGCAATCGGCCTGAAAATAAAAAAATTATTAGCAGAAATTCGAACCTCAAAGTTTACCTAACCGGCAGTCTCCATACATTAGCTATATACATCGGTTTCCGAAAAATATTGACTGACTGCTTTCCAAAGCAATTTTTTCTGTTTAATATCGCTGTATTAGGTTAATTTAATCGTTTTCAGGACATTTTCAGGCGTAGTTTCTGAAAAATTTTACAAAAATCTTATCTCGATCCTATAGAAATTTAATAGTTTATTTATAAAATTTAACACACGTAGTTTACTTAGTCATTTTGTAAGTCTTATAGTTTTAATTGTTTTTATTTTGTCACACGCATTGAGGTGCTCCTTCTGACACCTCAATCAGCTACCTGCTTAGCAAAATTATATCGTTTTTGGTGCATCCAAATCGTATATTGCTAATTTTCCTATAGAAAACTTGGTTTTTGGTCGAAAACTTCAAAATTTTGTATTGTCACTCACCTTTTTTATTGTTTATTCTCGTAGATCTCGTCGATTCCTTCCTTCAGAGGGGTCGAACTCCGCAATCGGCCTGAAAATAAAAAATTTATTAGCAGAAATTCGAACCTCAAAGTTTACCTAACCGGCAGTCTCCATACATTAGCTATATACATCGGTTTCCGAAAAATATTGACTGACTGCTTTCCAAAGCAATTTTTTCTGTTTAATATCGCTGTATTAGGTTAATTTAATCGTTTTCAGGACATTTTCAGGCGTAGTTTCTGAAAAATTTTACAAAAATCTTATCTCGATCCTATAGAAATTTAATAGTTTATTTATAAAATTTAACACACGTAGTTTACTTAGTCATTTTGTAAGTCTTATAGTTTTAATTGTTTTTATTTTGTCACACGCATTGAGGTGCTCCTTCTGACACCTCAATCAGCTACCTGCTTAGCAAAATTATATCGTTTTTGGTGCATCCAAATCGTATATTGCTAATTTTCCTATAGAAAACTTGGTTTTTGGTCGAAAACTTCAAAATTTTGTATTGTCACTCACCTTTTTTATTGTTTATTCTCGTAGATCTCGTCGATTCCTTCCTTCAGAGGGGTCGAACTCCGCAATCGGCCTGAAAATAAAAAATTTATTAGCAGAAATTCGAACCTCAAAGTTTACCTAACCGGCAGTCTCCATACATTAGCTATATACATCGGTTTCCGAAAAATATTGACTGACTGCTTTCCAAAGCAATTTTTTCTGTTTAATATCGCTGTATTAGGTTAATTTAATCGTTTTCAGGACATTTTCAGGCGTAGTTTCTGAAAAATTTTACAAAAATCTTATCTCGATCCTATAGAAATTTAATAGTTTATTTATAAAATTTAACACACGTAGTTTACTTAGTCATTTTGTAAGTCTTATAGTTTTAATTGTTTTTATTTTGTCACACGCATTGAGGTGCTCCTTCTGACACCTCAATCAGCTACCTGCTTAGCAAAATTATATCGTTTTTGGTGCATCCAAATCGTATATTGCTAATTTTCCTATAGAAAACTTGGTTTTTGGTCGAAAACTTCAAAATTTTGTATTGTCACTCACCTTTTTTATTGTTTATTCTCGTAGATCTCGTCGATTCCTTCCTTCAGAGGGGTCGAACTCCGCAATCGGCCTGAAAATAAAAAATTTATTAGCAGAAATTCGAACCTCAAAGTTTACCTAACCGGCAGTCTCCATACATTAGCTATATACATCGGTTTCCGAAAAATATTGACTGACTGCTTTCCAAAGCAATTTTTTCTGTTTAATATCGCTGTATTAGGTTAATTTAATCGTTTTCAGGACATTTTCAGGCGTAGTTTCTGAAAAATTTTACAAAAATCTTATCTCGATCCTATAGAAATTTAATAGTTTATTTATAAAATTTAACACACGTAGTTTACTTAGTCATTTTGTAAGTCTTATAGTTTTAATTGTTTTTATTTTGTCACACGCATTGAGGTGCTCCTTCTGACACCTCAATCAGCTACCTGCTTAGCAAAATTATATCGTTTTTGGTGCATCCAAATCGTATATTGCTAATTTTCCTATAGAAAACTTGGTTTTTGGTCGAAAACTTCAAAATTTTGTATTGTCACTCACCTTTTTTATTGTTTATTCTCGTAGATCTCGTCGATTCCTTCCTTCAGAGGGGTCGAACTCCGCAATCGGCCTGAAAATAAAAAATTTATTAGCAGAAATTCGAACCTCAAAGTTTACCTAACCGGCAGTCTCCATACATTAGCTATATACATCGGTTTCCGAAAAATATTGACTGACTGCTTTCCAAAGCAATTTTTTCTGTTTAATATCGCTGTATTAGGTTAATTTAATCGTTTTCAGGACATTTTCAGGCGTAGTTTCTGAAAAATTTTACAAAAATCTTATCTCGATCCTATAGAAATTTAATAGTTTATTTATAAAATTTAACACACGTAGTTTACTTAGTCATTTTGTAAGTCTTATAGTTTTAATTGTTTTTATTTTGTCACACGCATTGAGGTGCTCCTTCTGACACCTCAATCAGCTACCTGCTTAGCAAAATTATATCGTTTTTGGTGCATCCAAATCGTATATTGCTAATTTTCCTATAGAAAACTTGGTTTTTGGTCGAAAACTTCAAAATTTTGTATTGTCA
Organism: Stenoptilia bipunctidactyla; assembly: GCA_944452665.1. NCBI lineage: Eukaryota > Metazoa > Arthropoda > Insecta > Lepidoptera > Pterophoridae > Stenoptilia > Stenoptilia bipunctidactyla. The sequence goes on along the minus strand of CALYBW010000213.1, from coordinate 78,349 downwards.
CTCACCTTTTTTATTGTTTATTCTCGTAGATCTCGTCGATTCCTTCCTTCAGAGGGGTCGAACTCCGCAATCGGCCTGAAAATAAAAAATTTATTAGCAGAAATTCGAACCTCAAAGTTTACCTAACCGGCAGTCTCCATACATTAGCTATATACATCGGTTTCCGAAAAATATTGACTGACTGCTTTCCAAAGCAATTTTTTCTGTTTAATATCGCTGTATTAGGTTAATTTAATCGTTTTCAGGACATTTTCAGGCGTAGTTTCTGAAAAATTTTACAAAAATCTTATCTCGATCCTATAGAAATTTAATAGTTTATTTATAAAATTTAACACACGTAGTTTACTTAGTCATTTTGTAAGTCTTATAGTTTTAATTGTTTTTATTTTGTCACACGCATTGAGGTGCTCCTTCTGACACCTCAATCAGCTACCTGCTTAGCAAAATTATATCGTTTTTGGTGCATCCAAATCGTATATTGCTAATTTTCCTATAGAAAACTTGGTTTTTGGTCGAAAACTTCAAAATTTTGTATTGTCACTCACCTTTTTTATTGTTTATTCTCGTAGATCTCGTCGATTCCTTCCTTCAGAGGGGTCGAACTCCGCAATCGGCCTGAAAATAAAAAATTTATTAGCAGAAATTCGAACCTCAAAGTTTACCTAACCGGCAGTCTCCATACATTAGCTATATACATCGGTTTCCGAAAAATATTGACTGACTGCTTTCCAAAGCAATTTTTTCTGTTTAATATCGCTGTATTAGGTTAATTTAATCGTTTTCAGGACATTTTCAGGCGTAGTTTCTGAAAAATTTTACAAAAATCTTATCTCGATCCTATAGAAATTTAATAGTTTATTTATAAAATTTAACACACGTAGTTTACTTAGTCATTTTGTAAGTCTTATAGTTTTAATTGTTTTTATTTTGTCACACGCATTGAGGTGCTCCTTCTGACACCTCAATCAGCTACCTGCTTAGCAAAATTATATCGTTTTTGGTGCATCCAAATCGTATATTGCTAATTTTCCTATAGAAAACTTGGTTTTTGGTCGAAAACTTCAAAATTTTGTATTGTCACTCACCTTTTTTATTGTTTATTCTCGTAGATCTCGTCGATTCCTTCCTTCAGAGGGGTCGAACTCCGCAATCGGCCTGAAAATAAAAAATTTATTAGCAGAAATTCGAACCTCAAAGTTTACCTAACCGGCAGTCTCCATACATTAGCTATATACATCGGTTTCCGAAAAATATTGACTGACTGCTTTCCAAAGCAATTTTTTCTGTTTAATATCGCTGTATTAGGTTAATTTAATCGTTTTCAGGACATTTTCAGGCGTAGTTTCTGAAAAATTTTACAAAAATCTTATCTCGATCCTATAGAAATTTAATAGTTTATTTATAAAATTTAACACACGTAGTTTACTTAGTCATTTTGTAAGTCTTATAGTTTTAATTGTTTTTATTTTGTCACACGCATTGAGGTGCTCCTTCTGACACCTCAATCAGCTACCTGCTTAGCAAAATTATATCGTTTTTGGTGCATCCAAATCGTATATTGCTAATTTTCCTATAGAAAACTTGGTTTTTGGTCGAAAACTTCAAAATTTTGTATTGTCACTCACCTTTTTTATTGTTTATTCTCGTAGATCTCGTCGATTCCTTCCTTCAGAGGGGTCGAACTCCGCAATCGGCCTGAAAATAAAAAATTTATTAGCAGAAATTCGAACCTCAAAGTTTACCTAACCGGCAGTCTCCATACATTAGCTATATACATCGGTTTCCGAAAAATATTGACTGACTGCTTTCCAAAGCAATTTTTTCTGTTTAATATCGCTGTATTAGGTTAATTTAATCGTTTTCAGGACATTTTCAGGCGTAGTTTCTGAAAAATTTTACAAAAATCTTATCTCGATCCTATAGAAATTTAATAGTTTATTTATAAAATTTAACACACGTAGTTTACTTAGTCATTTTGTAAGTCTTATAGTTTTAATTGTTTTTATTTTGTCACACGCATTGAGGTGCTCCTTCTGACACCTCAATCAGCTACCTGCTTAGCAAAATTATATCGTTTTTGGTGCATCCAAATCGTATATTGCTAATTTTCCTATAGAAAACTTGGTTTTTGGTCGAAAACTTCAAAATTTTGTATTGTCACTCACCTTTTTTATTGTTTATTCTCGTAGATCTCGTCGATTCCTTCCTTCAGAGGGGTCGAACTCCGCAATCGGCCTGAAAATAAAAAATTTATTAGCAGAAATTCGAACCTCAAAGTTTACCTAACCGGCAGTCTCCATACATTAGCTATATACATCGGTTTCCGAAAAATATTGACTGACTGCTTTCCAAAGCAATTTTTTCTGTTTAATATCGCTGTATTAGGTTAATTTAATCGTTTTCAGGACATTTTCAGGCGTAGTTTCTGAAAAATTTTACAAAAATCTTATCTCGATCCTATAGAAATTTAATAGTTTATTTATAAAATTTAACACACGTAGTTTACTTAGTCATTTTGTAAGTCTTATAGTTTTAATTGTTTTTATTTTGTCACACGCATTGAGGTGCTCCTTCTGACACCTCAATCAGCTACCTGCTTAGCAAAATTATATCGTTTTTGGTGCATCCAAATCGTATATTGCTAATTTTCCTATAGAAAACTTGGTTTTTGGTCGAAAACTTCAAAATTTTGTATTGTCACTCACCTTTTTTATTGTTTATTCTCGTAGATCTCGTCGATTCCTTCCTTCAGAGGGGTCGAACTCCGCAATCGGCCTGAAAATAAAAAATTTATTAGCAGAAATTCGAACCTCAAAGTTTACCTAACCGGCAGTCTCCATACATTAGCTATATACATCGGTTTCCGAAAAATATTGACTGACTGCTTTCCAAAGCAATTTTTTCTGTTTAATATCGCTGTATTAGGTTAATTTAATCGTTTTCAGGACATTTTCAGGCGTAGTTTCTGAAAAATTTTACAAAAATCTTATCTCGATCCTATAGAAATTTAATAGTTTATTTATAAAATTTAACACACGTAGTTTACTTAGTCATTTTGTAAGTCTTATAGTTTTAATTGTTTTTATTTTGTCACACGCATTGAGGTGCTCCTTCTGACACCTCAATCAGCTACCTGCTTAGCAAAATTATATCGTTTTTGGTGCATCCAAATCGTATATTGCTAATTTTCCTATAGAAAACTTGGTTTTTGGTCGAAAACTTCAAAATTTTGTATTGTCACTCACCTTTTTTATTGTTTATTCTCGTAGATCTCGTCGATTCCTTCCTTCAGAGGGGTCGAACTCCGCAATCGGCCTGAAAATAAAAAATTTATTAGCAGAAATTCGAACCTCAAAGTTTACCTAACCGGCAGTCTCCATACATTAGCTATATACATCGGTTTCCGAAAAATATTGACTGACTGCTTTCCAAAGCAATTTTTTCTGTTTAATATCGCTGTATTAGGTTAATTTAATCGTTTTCAGGACATTTTCAGGCGTAGTTTCTGAAAAATTTTACAAAAATCTTATCTCGATCCTATAGAAATTTAATAGTTTATTTATAAAATTTAACACACGTAGTTTACTTAGTCATTTTGTAAGTCTTATAGTTTTAATTGTTTTTATTTTGTCACACGCATTGAGGTGCTCCTTCTGACACCTCAATCAGCTACCTGCTTAGCAAAATTATATCGTTTTTGGTGCATCCAAATCGTATATTGCTAATTTTCCTATAGAAAACTTGGTTTTTGGTCGAAAACTTCAAAATTTTGTATTGTCACTCACCTTTTTTATTGTTTATTCTCGTAGATCTCGTCGATTCCTTCCTTCAGAGGGGTCGAACTCCGCAATCGGCCTGAAAATAAAAAATTTATTAGCAGAAATTCGAACCTCAAAGTTTACCTAACCGGCAGTCTCCATACATTAGCTATATACATCGGTTTCCGAAAAATATTGACTGACTGCTTTCCAAAGCAATTTTTTCTGTTTAATATCGCTGTATTAGGTTAATTTAATCGTTTTCAGGACATTTTCAGGCGTAGTTTCTGAAAAATTTTACAAAAATCTTATCTCGATCCTATAGAAATTTAATAGTTTATTTATAAAATTTAACACACGTAGTTTACTTAGTCATTTTGTAAGTCTTATAGTTTTAATTGTTTTTATTTTGTCACACGCATTGAGGTGCTCCTTCTGACACCTCAATCAGCTACCTGCTTAGCAAAATTATATCGTTTTTGGTGCATCCAAATCGTATATTGCTAATTTTCCTATAGAAAACTTGGTTTTTGGTCGAAAACTTCAAAATTTTGTATTGTCACTCACCTTTTTTATTGTTTATTCTCGTAGATCTCGTCGATTCCTTCCTTCAGAGGGGTCGAACTCCGCAATCGGCCTGAAAATAAAAAATTTATTAGCAGAAATTCGAACCTCAAAGTTTACCTAACCGGCAGTCTCCATACATTAGCTATATACATCGGTTTCCGAAAAATATTGACTGACTGCTTTCCAAAGCAATTTTTTCTGTTTAATATCGCTGTATTAGGTTAATTTAATCGTTTTCAGGACATTTTCAGGCGTAGTTTCTGAAAAATTTTACAAAAATCTTATCTCGATCCTATAGAAATTTAATAGTTTATTTATGGTTAAAAGAACTTACCTTAAGTGAATTTCTACCAAAATTATACGAGATGCTACATCCGAAAAGATTTAAGAAAACCATGTAGTCCGTCTCTCGAGACACTGCATCGTCACACATTTTATAGTCTATTTTTATATAGATAAATAAAAAAATAAAAAAATATTTCGTTCAATCTTACCAGTCACTCTTTACTCAGATCTGACGTCATTTGTTTTAGAGCTGTTGGATTCATTCTGCAACACTTGGGTTATGAAGCATTTTTCAGTGTTATATGATTCTGAAAGGGTGGGCGGGAGCTTAAATCTTTTCGGATGTAGCATCTCGTATAATTTTGGTAGAAATTCACTTAAGGTAAGTTCTTTTAACCATAAATTATACTTCGATGCTACATCCTCAAGATTTAAGAAAACCATGTAGATGTTTAGCGCTTGTTGCGGAATGAAAGTTTGTAGTGATCAGTAATATTTTAATTAACTTTATACTTACAAATAATTATATTTATTTATATGTATACTTTTAAACTATGATTAAACAATAATAAATGTAAAACAATTTTAATTATTTGACAAGATTGCCTCAGCAAAAGATGTATGTTCTGAATCATTCAAGCGACGATCATAAAACTTTGCAAAACAAAGAGAGTTGCCTGTCCACCCCGCGGTCTTCTTGATTAAGTCGATGGATACTCCAGCTCTGCGAGCGGCGGAGGTGGAGGCGTGGCGCGTGCTGTGTGCACTGAACACACTCACGTCCACGCCACTCTTACCAAGCATTTGTTTTATCCATCGACTTATACTTTGAGTACTTGCGTTATGGATAGGTTTTTTAACGGTCAATATTAATTTATGTGTGTTTGCGAGTTCCCTAAACTGATTAGTTTTTTCTATATAGGTAATTAAAGTCCTAGCTGGGCAGATAGTTTTATTCGGTTCGTAAAATGGAAGATCTAAATTCGGGTTTCGACAATTAGGCCTTGAAGTCTTCAAATTATCATCTACAGTAATTGTAATATAATTATTTAGTATAAAAACGCAATCGAGATTTATAGCCGATAACGTCTGCACACGTTGTCCTGTAGATAACGCGAGAAGAGTTACCAGTTTTTTCGTTAGCAAATCAATAGACAGAGATGAATTTGGAAACAAGGTCGAAAGATAATCTAATACTACGTTGGCATCCCAAATTGAAGAATATTTTGGAAAACATGGCTTAATCTTAAAAACACCTTTAAAAAATCTATTAATGTAATCATTTTTACAAGAGTCTTTGTTGTTTGTAATTAATGACAGCGCACTTCAAATAGAGTTTAATGTACCATGGCTAGCCCCTTTATGGAATTGTTCGGTGAGGAATTTAAGTACATCTTTTGTAGAAGCATCATAACAATTTAAATTTAAATTTTGACAAAAGATGAACCATTTCTTGTAAGCAGCGTTATATTGACTTATTGTGTTCTTGGATAATGAACTAAGCATTATTTCTACGGTGTCATCAAGAAGATCTTGCCTTAAATATGCTTGCCGGATAAAATCGCGCACACCAGGGTAAGTTTGCGCCATAACGGATGTGGTTCTCTGGAAGGAGATAACAAAAGATGTTCATTGGGACTTAGGTATATGACTTTTGACACGATTAACGATTTAAAAAGAGGGAATTAAGGTCGACTCGGCCAGTATGGTGCAATAAAAATACCTTGGGCTCTGTCTTCTATGATTTTTCTAAGGCATTTTAAAATTACGGCAAATGGGGGAAATGCATAGAAAAACCAGGCCTCCCAATGTAACGTAAAAGCGTCAATATTATAAGCACCTGGGTCAGGTAGCCACGATACGTACTGAGTACATTTATGGTTTAAACGAGATGCAAATAAATCAATATCTGGCAGGCCAAAATTTTTTAATACTAACTGGTAACTAATTTTATTTAAGTCGCACTCTGTGTCAATGTTGATGTGTCTTGAGGCTCGATCTGCGTCAACATTCTCACGAGAAGGTATGTAAGAAGCAAAAATGAAAATATCTCTAGTCTCACAATACTGCCAAATTTTTCTTGTAATTTCATTTAAGTGGGGGAATTGGACTCCACCCATCCTATTTATATATGAAACAGCCGTGGTGTTGTCGATCCTAAGTAAGATATTAATGTTTTTACGTTTCTCGCAAAATGATTTCAAACCTAAAAAGGCAGCAAGAAGTTCAAGATAATTAATATGCTGAGTCATTTCGTGAGCAGACCACTGACCTCTAGCCACGTTACCATCGCACACAGCACCCCAGCCTGTGAGTGATGAGTCTGAGTATATTACTAAACTAAAATTATTTTTAAGCAAATTATTTTTATTTTGATAAACAATATTAGCCCACCAGTTAAAGTCTTCCTGTAGGTAATCTGTAATGTTCATTTTTGAGTCAAAATTATTACCAGATCGCACTAGTGCTAGGTATTTCTCTCTTTCAAAATTTTTTGTATATAACCAGCCGTACGCCAAGGCTGGGCAAAATGCGGTTAAAGAACCTACGAATCTTGCAAAGTCCCGGATAGTGATTAATTGTTTACTTCGAAGTTTGTTAACTAACTGAATGATTTTATTCATTTTTTCCGTAAGTAATTGAAGTGACATACTTATAGTATTGATTTCGAATCCCAAAAATGTACATATTTGTCTAGGTTGCGTGTTGCTTTTCTCATAGTTAATGACAAATCCCAAGTTTTCTAAATTTAGAATAACAGCATTGACGGTAGTTCGACAACAATTAAAACTTGTACCTACACAAAAAATATCATCTAAGTAAGCGACGATTTTATAACCCTGATTGCGTAACACTGATAAGAGCGGCTTAAGTAGTTTTGTGAAAACGTATGGAGCTGAGCTAAGACCGAAAGGAAGGCAATTAAATTCATAATATAATTGATCATATTTAAATCTCAGGTACTTTTTATCAGCTTGGTGAATTGGTACTAAATAATACGCCTCTTTGAGGTCGATTGTAGCCATGAAATCTTGTTTCGAAACTAATTTTGAAGCGGTTCGTATGTCCTCCATTTTAAAATGGTTAGTGACAACGAAATTGTTAAACCGTTTTAAATTTAAGATAAATCTGAAACCTCCACTACTCTTTGGTGTAAGAAATACGGGTGAAATAAATTGATCTGTTTGTGGATTACAAATTGAGATCACACCCAAGTTTTGCAGTTTACAAATTGCACTTTTCATTTCATTTTTGGGAGATGGTGGGTTAATGGGTTCAGTTAGCTGGTAAACCAACTGTGTAAGTGGAATTTTATAACCCTTGACGTATGATAAGATAACTGGGTCATCTGTTATAGCGAGCCAATTTTAAAAATAAAATTGAATACGTCCAGCGTGCGGTACCTCTATCGCTGCCGGCGGTCGCGCATCCTGTGTGGCGGCAGGCGGCGCTGGCGCGGCGGCTGCGGCGCGGCGGGTGCCCTCCTCGTTGACGTCGATGGTTGCGGGTCGTAATGCTGGGCAGCTGCTGCTGGTTTTGGGTAGTTCAGTTGACGAGGAGGGAATCGCAAGTTTCCCTGGTGAGTATTCTTTCGTTGAGGGTTAGGTCTTGAAATAACCGGTTTTTTAATCTGTTGAGCGGTTTTCTCAATATCCTTAGCATTTTTTATATTTTCTCCCAGTTGGTCGCCGAATAAGTAAGTACCTCTCTTGACACATTGGGTTGTATTCCAAAAGGCTTTATCTAACAAAGGGGTTATAAGTTTTCGTCTATTGACGGTATTTTCATAGTGCAGATCAAGCAAGATTTGGCTAATTTCAGATAATTTCTTAATAATGTCGAGTTTATTTGTGTCTTTTTTAATAAGGTCATTGGTCAGATTCACCAAACCAGCAATCCCTAGGCCAAGTTGATTCTGTGCTTTTTCTAGTCTTTTATCTCGATTTTTAGCACTGTCAGATAAAATAGAATTTACCTCGGGATTTAGTTTAGGTGCTCGGGCTAGTAAGAAGTTTTCAGGAATAAGTATCTTCTGATACAGCGATTGACGTTGATCTTTGCTGATGCCGTCCACAAGAATACTCCCCCAACGTTCAGAGATTTCTTTAGGAATGGCTTCGCCGAGTGGTTCTTCAATTGTTTTAGACTCACCTAACATTATTAAGATTTCTTCTGGTACCTCAGATAGCTGGTTGGGATCTGTACTCGAAGTTTGAGGGGCCATATGTTCTTCCTCATGTAAGGGAATAACTGGAAGTAAAGGTGGCGAGCTTGTCGTTACTACAGACGCCAAGGTAGTGACAGGGCGGTCCTCGTCGGAGTACAGACTGTCCTCGTTTTCGTCAATCCTGTATACATCAGATGACAAATCCGCTGATGAACAGGTTTCTGATCGATCGTCACGATCTATGGACAATGAATGTTTAATTTATTTACACTTTCTGGATGCTATCGCGTGTCATCACATTAAGAAAGTATATAAAGAAAGTATTCCGGGATGACATCACGTGTCACCACTCTAAGGGACTCATTTATTTATACCATCAGGATAACATCTCGTATTACCACGTTAAGATGGTTAAATAAATTTAAACGAAGAATTTACATGTACGTTTGTATAAAGAAGGTATTCCGGGATGACATCACGTGTCACCACTTTAAGGAACAAATTTATTTATACCATCAGGATAACATCTCGTATTACCACGTTAAGATGGTTAAATAAATTTTAACGAAAGAATTTGCATTGAAAAAATATCAAATTGTGGGTAGATTTGTACTAACCTTTATATCGCCTCGAATCACGATGTAGTTTTTTCTCTAAACGACGAATTTTTCGCCTAATATATTCATCGTTGTGTTCTTTGCGTTATCTTTTACCCATGTTGCAGTTGTAATATTTTTTAAAATGTTTTAACTAACTTTATTAATGTCTGAAGTATGTACGTGTTAACGATGCAGCACACGAAAAACGAATGACGTCAGATCTGAGTAAAGAGTGACTGGTAAGATTGAACGAAATATTTTTTTATTTTTTTATTTATCTATATAAAAATAGACTATAAAATGTGTGACGATGCAGTGTCTCGAGAGACGGACTACATGGTTTTCTTAAATCTTGAGGATGTAGCATCGAAGTATAATTTATAAAATTTAACACACGTAGTTTACTTAGTCATTTTGTAAGTCTTATAGTTTTAATTGTTTTTATTTTGTCACACGCATTGAGGTGCTCCTTCTGACACCTCAATCAGCTACCTGCTTAGCAAAATTATATCGTTTTTGGTGCATCCAAATCGTATATTGCTAATTTTCCTATAGAAAACTTGGTTTTTGGTCGAAAACTTCAAAATTTTGTATTGTCACTCACCTTTTTTATTGTTTATTCTCGTAGATCTCGTCGATTCCTTCCTTCAGAGGGGTCGAACTCCGCAATCGGCCTGAAAATAAAAAATTTATTAGCAGAAATTCGAACCTCAAAGTTTACCTAACCGGCAGTCTCCATACATTAGCTATATACATCGGTTTCCGAAAAATATTGACTGACTGCTTTCCAAAGCAATTTTTTCTGTTTAATATCGCTGTATTAGGTTAATTTAATCGTTTTCAGGACATTTTCAGGCGTAGTTTCTGAAAAATTTTACAAAAATCTTATCTCGATCCTATAGAAATTTAATAGTTTATTTATAAAATTTAACACACGTAGTTTACTTAGTCATTTTGTAAGTCTTATAGTTTTAATTGTTTTTATTTTGTCACACGCATTGAGGTGCTCCTTCTGACACCTCAATCAGCTACCTGCTTAGCAAAATTATATCGTTTTTGGTGCATCCAAATCGTATATTGCTAATTTTCCTATAGAAAACTTGGTTTTTGGTCGAAAACTTCAAAATTTTGTATTGTCACTCACCTTTTTTATTGTTTATTCTCGTAGATCTCGTCGATTCCTTCCTTCAGAGGGGTCGAACTCCGCAATCGGCCTGAAAATAAAAAATTTATTAGCAGAAATTCGAACCTCAAAGTTTACCTAACCGGCAGTCTCCATACATTAGCTATATACATCGGTTTCCGAAAAATATTGACTGACTGCTTTCCAAAGCAATTTTTTCTGTTTAATATCGCTGTATTAGGTTAATTTAATCGTTTTCAGGACATTTTCAGGCGTAGTTTCTGAAAAATTTTACAAAAATCTTATCTCGATCCTATAGAAATTTAATAGTTTATTTATAAAATTTAACACACGTAGTTTACTTAGTCATTTTGTAAGTCTTATAGTTTTAATTGTTTTTATTTTGTCACACGCATTGAGGTGCTCCTTCTGACACCTCAATCAGCTACCTGCTTAGCAAAATTATATCGTTTTTGGTGCATCCAAATCGTATATTGCTAATTTTCCTATAGAAAACTTGGTTTTTGGTCGAAAACTTCAAAATTTTGTATTGTCACTCACCTTTTTTATTGTTTATTCTCGTAGATCTCGTCGATTCCTTCCTTCAGAGGGGTCGAACTCCGCAATCGGCCTGAAAATAAAAAATTTATTAGCAGAAATTCGAACCTCAAAGTTTACCTAACCGGCAGTCTCCATACATTAGCTATATACATCGGTTTCCGAAAAATATTGACTGACTGCTTTCCAAAGCAATTTTTTCTGTTTAATATCGCTGTATTAGGTTAATTTAATCGTTTTCAGGACATTTTCAGGCGTAGTTTCTGAAAAATTTTACAAAAATCTTATCTCGATCCTATAGAAATTTAATAGTTTATTTATAAAATTTAACACACGTAGTTTACTTAGTCATTTTGTAAGTCTTATAGTTTTAATTGTTTTTATTTTGTCACACGCATTGAGGTGCTCCTTCTGACACCTCAATCAGCTACCTGCTTAGCAAAATTATATCGTTTTTGGTGCATCCAAATCGTATATTGCTAATTTTCCTATAGAAAACTTGGTTTTTGGTCGAAAACTTCAAAATTTTGTATTGTCACTCACCTTTTTTATTGTTTATTCTCGTAGATCTCGTCGATTCCTTCCTTCAGAGGGGTCGAACTCCGCAATCGGCCTGAAAATAAAAAATTTATTAGCAGAAATTCGAACCTCAAAGTTTACCTAACCGGCAGTCTCCATACATTAGCTATATACATCGGTTTCCGAAAAATATTGACTGACTGCTTTCCAAAGCAATTTTTTCTGTTTAATATCGCTGTATTAGGTTAATTTAATCGTTTTCAGGACATTTTCAGGCGTAGTTTCTGAAAAATTTTACAAAAATCTTATCTCGATCCTATAGAAATTTAATAGTTTATTTATAAAATTTAACACACGTAGTTTACTTAGTCATTTTGTAAGTCTTATAGTTTTAATTGTTTTTATTTTGTCACACGCATTGAGGTGCTCCTTCTGACACCTCAATCAGCTACCTGCTTAGCAAAATTATATCGTTTTTGGTGCATCCAAATCGTATATTGCTAATTTTCCTATAGAAAACTTGGTTTTTGGTCGAAAACTTCAAAATTTTGTATTGTCACTCACCTTTTTTATTGTTTATTCTCGTAGATCTCGTCGATTCCTTCCTTCAGAGGGGTCGAACTCCGCAATCGGCCTGAAAATAAAAAAATTATTAGCAGAAATTCGAACCTCAAAGTTTACCTAACCGGCAGTCTCCATACATTAGCTATATACATCGGTTTCCGAAAAATATTGACTGACTGCTTTCCAAAGCAATTTTTTCTGTTTAATATCGCTGTATTAGGTTAATTTAATCGTTTTCAGGACATTTTCAGGCGTAGTTTCTGAAAAATTTTACAAAAATCTTATCTCGATCCTATAGAAATTTAATAGTTTATTTATAAAATTTAACACACGTAGTTTACTTAGTCATTTTGTAAGTCTTATAGTTTTAATTGTTTTTATTTTGTCACACGCATTGAGGTGCTCCTTCTGACACCTCAATCAGCTACCTGCTTAGCAAAATTATATCGTTTTTGGTGCATCCAAATCGTATATTGCTAATTTTCCTATAGAAAACTTGGTTTTTGGTCGAAAACTTCAAAATTTTGTATTGTCACTCACCTTTTTTATTGTTTATTCTCGTAGATCTCGTCGATTCCTTCCTTCAGAGGGGTCGAACTCCGCAATCGGCCTGAAAATAAAAAATTTATTAGCAGAAATTCGAACCTCAAAGTTTACCTAACCGGCAGTCTCCATACATTAGCTATATACATCGGTTTCCGAAAAATATTGACTGACTGCTTTCCAAAGCAATTTTTTCTGTTTAATATCGCTGTATTAGGTTAATTTAATCGTTTTCAGGACATTTTCAGGCGTAGTTTCTGAAAAATTTTACAAAAATCTTATCTCGATCCTATAGAAATTTAATAGTTTATTTATAAAATTTAACACACGTAGTTTACTTAGTCATTTTGTAAGTCTTATAGTTTTAATTGTTTTTATTTTGTCACACGCATTGAGGTGCTCCTTCTGACACCTCAATCAGCTACCTGCTTAGCAAAATTATATCGTTTTTGGTGCATCCAAATCGTATATTGCTAATTTTCCTATAGAAAACTTGGTTTTTGGTCGAAAACTTCAAAATTTTGTATTGTCACTCACCTTTTTTATTGTTTATTCTCGTAGATCTCGTCGATTCCTTCCTTCAGAGGGGTCGAACTCCGCAATCGGCCTGAAAATAAAAAATTTATTAGCAGAAATTCGAACCTCAAAGTTTACCTAACCGGCAGTCTCCATACATTAGCTATATACATCGGTTTCCGAAAAATATTGACTGACTGCTTTCCAAAGCAATTTTTTCTGTTTAATATCGCTGTATTAGGTTAATTTAATCGTTTTCAGGACATTTTCAGGCGTAGTTTCTGAAAAATTTTACAAAAATCTTATCTCGATCCTATAGAAATTTAATAGTTTATTTATAAAATTTAACACACGTAGTTTACTTAGTCATTTTGTAAGTCTTATAGTTTTAATTGTTTTTATTTTGTCACACGCATTGAGGTGCTCCTTCTGACACCTCAATCAGCTACCTGCTTAGCAAAATTATATCGTTTTTGGTGCATCCAAATCGTATATTGCTAATTTTCCTATAGAAAACTTGGTTTTTGGTCGAAAACTTCAAAATTTTGTATTGTCACTCACCTTTTTTATTGTTTATTCTCGTAGATCTCGTCGATTCCTTCCTTCAGAGGGGTCGAACTCCGCAATCGGCCTGAAAATAAAAAAATTATTAGCAGAAATTCGAACCTCAAAGTTTACCTAACCGGCAGTCTCCATACATTAGCTATATACATCGGTTTCCGAAAAATATTGACTGACTGCTTTCCAAAGCAATTTTTTCTGTTTAATATCGCTGTATTAGGTTAATTTAATCGTTTTCAGGACATTTTCAGGCGTAGTTTCTGAAAAATTTTACAAAAATCTTATCTCGATCCTATAGAAATTTAATAGTTTATTTATAAAATTTAACACACGTAGTTTACTTAGTCATTTTGTAAGTCTTATAGTTTTAATTGTTTTTATTTTGTCACACGCATTGAGGTGCTCCTTCTGACACCTCAATCAGCTACCTGCTTAGCAAAATTATATCGTTTTTGGTGCATCCAAATCGTATATTGCTAATTTTCCTATAGAAAACTTGGTTTTTGGTCGAAAACTTCAAAATTTTGTATTGTCACTCACCTTTTTTATTGTTTATTCTCGTAGATCTCGTCGATTCCTTCCTTCAGAGGGGTCGAACTCCGCAATCGGCCTGAAAATAAAAAATTTATTAGCAGAAATTCGAACCTCAAAGTTTACCTAACCGGCAGTCTCCATACATTAGCTATATACATCGGTTTCCGAAAAATATTGACTGACTGCTTTCCAAAGCAATTTTTTCTGTTTAATATCGCTGTATTAGGTTAATTTAATCGTTTTCAGGACATTTTCAGGCGTAGTTTCTGAAAAATTTTACAAAAATCTTATCTCGATCCTATAGAAATTTAATAGTTTATTTATAAAATTTAACACACGTAGTTTACTTAGTCATTTTGTAAGTCTTATAGTTTTAATTGTTTTTATTTTGTCACACGCATTGAGGTGCTCCTTCTGACACCTCAATCAGCTACCTGCTTAGCAAAATTATATCGTTTTTGGTGCATCCAAATCGTATATTGCTAATTTTCCTATAGAAAACTTGGTTTTTGGTCGAAAACTTCAAAATTTTGTATTGTCACTCACCTTTTTTATTGTTTATTCTCGTAGATCTCGTCGATTCCTTCCTTCAGAGGGGTCGAACTCCGCAATCGGCCTGAAAATAAAAAATTTATTAGCAGAAATTCGAACCTCAAAGTTTACCTAACCGGCAGTCTCCATACATTAGCTATATACATCGGTTTCCGAAAAATATTGACTGACTGCTTTCCAAAGCAATTTTTTCTGTTTAATATCGCTGTATTAGGTTAATTTAATCGTTTTCAGGACATTTTCAGGCGTAGTTTCTGAAAAATTTTACAAAAATCTTATCTCGATCCTATAGAAATTTAATAGTTTATTTATAAAATTTAACACACGTAGTTTACTTAGTCATTTTGTAAGTCTTATAGTTTTAATTGTTTTTATTTTGTCACACGCATTGAGGTGCTCCTTCTGACACCTCAATCAGCTACCTGCTTAGCAAAATTATATCGTTTTTGGTGCATCCAAATCGTATATTGCTAATTTTCCTATAGAAAACTTGGTTTTTGGTCGAAAACTTCAAAATTTTGTATTGTCACTCACCTTTTTTATTGTTTATTCTCGTAGATCTCGTCGATTCCTTCCTTCAGAGGGGTCGAACTCCGCAATCGGCCTGAAAATAAAAAATTTATTAGCAGAAATTCGAACCTCAAAGTTTACCTAACCGGCAGTCTCCATACATTAGCTATATACATCGGTTTCCGAAAAATATTGACTGACTGCTTTCCAAAGCAATTTTTTCTGTTTAATATCGCTGTATTAGGTTAATTTAATCGTTTTCAGGACATTTTCAGGCGTAGTTTCTGAAAAATTTTACAAAAATCTTATCTCGATCCTATAGAAATTTAATAGTTTATTTATAAAATTTAACACACGTAGTTTACTTAGTCATTTTGTAAGTCTTATAGTTTTAATTGTTTTTATTTTGTCACACGCATTGAGGTGCTCCTTCTGACACCTCAATCAGCTACCTGCTTAGCAAAATTATATCGTTTTTGGTGCATCCAAATCGTATATTGCTAATTTTCCTATAGAAAACTTGGTTTTTGGTCGAAAACTTCAAAATTTTGTATTGTCACTCACCTTTTTTATTGTTTATTCTCGTAGATCTCGTCGATTCCTTCCTTCAGAGGGGTCGAACTCCGCAATCGGCCTGAAAATAAAAAAATTATTAGCAGAAATTCGAACCTCAAAGTTTACCTAACCGGCAGTCTCCATACATTAGCTATATACATCGGTTTCCGAAAAATATTGACTGACTGCTTTCCAAAGCAATTTTTTCTGTTTAATATCGCTGTATTAGGTTAATTTAATCGTTTTCAGGACATTTTCAGGCGTAGTTTCTGAAAAATTTTACAAAAATCTTATCTCGATCCTATAGAAATTTAATAGTTTATTTATAAAATTTAACACACGTAGTTTACTTAGTCATTTTGTAAGTCTTATAGTTTTAATTGTTTTTATTTTGTCACACGCATTGAGGTGCTCCTTCTGACACCTCAATCAGCTACCTGCTTAGCAAAATTATATCGTATTTGGTGCATCCAAATCGTATATTGCTAATTTTCCTATAGAAAACTTGGTTTTTGGTCGAAAACTTCAAAATTTTGTATTGTCACTCACCTTTTTTATTGTTTATTCTCGTAGATCTCGTCGATTCCTTCCTTCAGAGGGGTCGAACTCCGCAATCGGCCTGAAAATAAAAAATTTATTAGCAGAAATTCGAACCTCAAAGTTTACCTAACCGGCAGTCTCCATACATTAGCTATATACATCGGTTTCCGAAAAATATTGACTGACTGCTTTCCAAAGCAATTTTTTCTGTTTAATATCGCTGTATTAGGTTAATTTAATCGTTTTCAGGACATTTTCAGGCGTAGTTTCTGAAAAATTTTACAAAAATCTTATCTCGATCCTATAGAAATTTAATAGTTTATTTATAAAATTTAACACACGTAGTTTACTTAGTCATTTTGTAAGTCTTATAGTTTTAATTGTTTTTATTTTGTCACACGCATTGAGGTGCTCCTTCTGACACCTCAATCAGCTACCTGCTTAGCAAAATTATATCGTTTTTGGTGCATCCAAATCGTATATTGCTAATTTTCCTATAGAAAACTTGGTTTTTGGTCGAAAACTTCAAAATTTTGTATTGTCACTCACCTTTTTTATTGTTTATTCTCGTAGATCTCGTCGATTCCTTCCTTCAGAGGGGTCGAACTCCGCAATCGGCCTGAAAATAAAAAATTTATTAGCAGAAATTCGAACCTCAAAGTTTACCTAACCGGCAGTCTCCATACATTAGCTATATACATCGGTTTCCGAAAAATATTGACTGACTGCTTTCCAAAGCAATTTTTTCTGTTTAATATCGCTGTATTAGGTTAATTTAATCGTTTTCAGGACATTTTCAGGCGTAGTTTCTGAAAAATTTTACAAAAATCTTATCTCGATCCTATAGAAATTTAATAGTTTATTTATAAAATTTAACACACGTAGTTTACTTAGTCATTTTGTAAGTCTTATAGTTTTAATTGTTTTTATTTTGTCACACGCATTGAGGTGCTCCTTCTGACACCTCAATCAGCTACCTGCTTAGCAAAATTATATCGTTTTTGGTGCATCCAAATCGTATATTGCTAATTTTCCTATAGAAAACTTGGTTTTTGGTCGAAAACTTCAAAATTTTGTATTGTCACTCACCTTTTTTATTGTTTATTCTCGTAGATCTCGTCGATTCCTTCCTTCAGAGGGGTCGAACTCCGCAATCGGCCTGAAAATAAAAAATTTATTAGCAGAAATTCGAACCTCAAAGTTTACCTAACCGGCAGTCTCCATACATTAGCTATATACATCGGTTTCCGAAAAATATTGACTGACTGCTTTCCAAAGCAATTTTTTCTGTTTAATATCGCTGTATTAGGTTAATTTAATCGTTTTCAGGACATTTTCAGGCGTAGTTTCTGAAAAATTTTACAAAAATCTTATCTCGATCCTATAGAAATTTAATAGTTTATTTATAAAATTTAACACACGTAGTTTACTTAGTCATTTTGTAAGTCTTATAGTTTTAATTGTTTTTATTTTGTCACACGCATTGAGGTGCTCCTTCTGACACCTCAATCAGCTACCTGCTTAGCAAAATTATATCGTTTTTGGTGCATCCAAATCGTATATTGCTAATTTTCCTATAGAAAACTTGGTTTTTTG
The DNA here is from genome assembly GCA_944452665.1 of Stenoptilia bipunctidactyla. Lineage (NCBI taxonomy): Eukaryota > Metazoa > Arthropoda > Insecta > Lepidoptera > Pterophoridae > Stenoptilia > Stenoptilia bipunctidactyla. The sequence continues at coordinate 60,301 of CALYBW010000213.1, read as the reverse complement.
TCGAAAACTTCAAAATTTTGTATTGTCACTCACCTTTTTTATTGTTTATTCTCGTAGATCTCGTCGATTCCTTCCTTCAGAGGGGTCGAACTCCGCAATCGGCCTGAAAATAAAAAATTTATTAGCAGAAATTCGAACCTCAAAGTTTACCTAACCGGCAGTCTCCATACATTAGCTATATACATCGGTTTCCGAAAAATATTGACTGACTGCTTTCCAAAGCAATTTTTTCTGTTTAATATCGCTGTATTAGGTTAATTTAATCGTTTTCAGGACATTTTCAGGCGTAGTTTCTGAAAAATTTTACAAAAATCTTATCTCGATCCTATAGAAATTTAATAGTTTATTTATAAAATTTAACACACGTAGTTTACTTAGTCATTTTGTAAGTCTTATAGTTTTAATTGTTTTTATTTTGTCACACGCATTGAGGTGCTCCTTCTGACACCTCAATCAGCTACCTGCTTAGCAAAATTATATCGTTTTTGGTGCATCCAAATCGTATATTGCTAATTTTCCTATAGAAAACTTGGTTTTTGGTCGAAAACTTCAAAATTTTGTATTGTCACTCACCTTTTTTATTGTTTATTCTCGTAGATCTCGTCGATTCCTTCCTTCAGAGGGGTCGAACTCCGCAATCGGCCTGAAAATAAAAAAATTATTAGCAGAAATTCGAACCTCAAAGTTTACCTAACCGGCAGTCTCCATACATTAGCTATATACATCGGTTTCCGAAAAATATTGACTGACTGCTTTCCAAAGCAATTTTTTCTGTTTAATATCGCTGTATTAGGTTAATTTAATCGTTTTCAGGACATTTTCAGGCGTAGTTTCTGAAAAATTTTACAAAAATCTTATCTCGATCCTATAGAAATTTAATAGTTTATTTATAAAATTTAACACACGTAGTTTACTTAGTCATTTTGTAAGTCTTATAGTTTTAATTGTTTTTATTTTGTCACACGCATTGAGGTGCTCCTTCTGACACCTCAATCAGCTACCTGCTTAGCAAAATTATATCGTTTTTGGTGCATCCAAATCGTATATTGCTAATTTTCCTATAGAAAACTTGGTTTTTGGTCGAAAACTTCAAAATTTTGTATTGTCACTCACCTTTTTTATTGTTTATTCTCGTAGATCTCGTCGATTCCTTCCTTCAGAGGGGTCGAACTCCGCAATCGGCCTGAAAATAAAAAATTTATTAGCAGAAATTCGAACCTCAAAGTTTACCTAACCGGCAGTCTCCATACATTAGCTATATACATCGGTTTCCGAAAAATATTGACTGACTGCTTTCCAAAGCAATTTTTTCTGTTTAATATCGCTGTATTAGGTTAATTTAATCGTTTTCAGGACATTTTCAGGCGTAGTTTCTGAAAAATTTTACAAAAATCTTATCTCGATCCTATAGAAATTTAATAGTTTATTTATAAAATTTAACACACGTAGTTTACTTAGTCATTTTGTAAGTCTTATAGTTTTAATTGTTTTTATTTTGTCACACGCATTGAGGTGCTCCTTCTGACACCTCAATCAGCTACCTGCTTAGCAAAATTATATCGTTTTTGGTGCATCCAAATCGTATATTGCTAATTTTCCTATAGAAAACTTGGTTTTTTGTCGAAAACTTCAAAATTTTGTATTGTCACTCACCTTTTTTATTGTTTATTCTCGTAGATCTCGTCGATTCCTTCCTTCAGAGGGGTCGAACTCCGCAATCGGCCTGAAAATAAAAAATTTATTAGCAGAAATTCGAACCTCAAAGTTTACCTAACCGGCAGTCTCCATACATTAGCTATATACATCGGTTTCCGAAAAATATTGACTGACTGCTTTCCAAAGCAATTTTTTCTGTTTAATATCGCTGTATTAGGTTAATTTAATCGTTTTCAGGACATTTTCAGGCGTAGTTTCTGAAAAATTTTACAAAAATCTTATCTCGATCCTATAGAAATTTAATAGTTTATTTATAAAATTTAACACACGTAGTTTACTTAGTCATTTTGTAAGTCTTATAGTTTTAATTGTTTTTATTTTGTCACACGCATTGAGGTGCTCCTTCTGACACCTCAATCAGCTACCTGCTTAGCAAAATTATATCGTTTTTGGTGCATCCAAATCGTATATTGCTAATTTTCCTATAGAAAACTTGGTTTTTGGTCGAAAACTTCAAAATTTTGTATTGTCACTCACCTTTTTTATTGTTTATTCTCGTAGATCTCGTCGATTCCTTCCTTCAGAGGGGTCGAACTCCGCAATCGGCCTGAAAATAAAAAATTTATTAGCAGAAATTCGAACCTCAAAGTTTACCTAACCGGCAGTCTTTTTTTTTTTTTTTTTTTTGTTTTTCCGCCACAGAAAATTTTTTGGGCACCCCCTAAAACAAGCTTTAACCAGTAAAGCAAGCTTTAGCGGGAGGAGGATGAATCCTATTACGGACGAATGGGCATTCTATAAGCTGTTAACCCCAGTGGCTAACGGCAAATAGAATGCCCAGACAGTGTGGAGACTCACTCAGTGAAGCCGAGCATACCCACTAAACATCCCCCTTTACTGACTCACCTTGATTGAGGCCATTAGTCTTCATCGGAGCGACAGCCAATTGGAGAGAGAGGCTGCGCAGTGAGCGGCATCCAGACGGCTGCCACCAAAAGGAACTGAAAGTGAGAAAAAACAAAGCTAAGATTAGCAGAAATGACAAAGCTGAAACTAAGATATTATCTAGAGTGATCAGACTCACTCTGAGATAGGAATGCTGGAAAGAAGGACTACGTTTAGAAACGTTGAGCTTGCTGGAGTTTCCTGATAAGGGGAGCGAACTTGGTTAGGACCGGAAGAGCACCGTTGAAACCCTCTGGGCTGGCGTCGAGAGCGGCGCCGAAAGCCAGGATCTCGTCGATGGGAGCGAGCTGGATCCAGAACGCCATGCGGTCTTGAGAACCTTTTGCGTTCTGGCACTGGGAAGCCGATTTGGCGGCCGGTTGCGATTGAGTCGCGACCCGGCTGCGCTGACCTGAAACGATAGAAGTAAAGGCCTTAGGGGCCTTTGAACTGACTGGAGGGGCGTCCGAGCTGGGCTGCGGTCGCTCTCTCCAGTTCTCGATGGGCTTCACGGTAGCCCTGGCAGCACGCGGTGCCTTGGGGCAGCCGCGAAAGTTTGCTGTGTGGCCTGACTGGCCGCACAAGACGCAGGACGGAGCGGTGGGCGATTCGGGAGTGCGAGAGCACTCCTTAGTCCCATGCGGTTCTAGGCACTTGACGCACCTAGGGGAAGCATGACAATTTGCCGCCGCATGACCATACAATTGGCAGCGGTGGCACTGACCTGGAAAACCACGCTTGTGTGGTACCTCGACGCGGATGTTGGAGAGACCGCACACGGTGAGCTTGCCTCTGAAAATGGACTGCCCTTGCGGGCTCCTCGCTAGGATTACTAGCGCTAGTGGGAACTGCTTGCCTCGGCGGCTGTGCATTTTGTGCACAGATTCGACGGGGAAGCCTTGAGATGACAAGTCCTCTTGGATTTGCTCGTTCGAGAGCTCAAACGGCACGTTCCTGAGGACAGCACGAATCTTACGCTCTTCAGGGAGAGCGTAGGTGTGATACTCGAGCTTTTGATCAGCAAGAAGCCGAGTAAGATTCCTAACCGGCAGTCTCCATACATTAGCTATATACATCGGTTTCCGAAAAATATTGACTGACTGCTTTCCAAAGCAATTTTTTCTGTTTAATATCGCTGTATTAGGTTAATTTAATCGTTTTCAGGACATTTTCAGGCGTAGTTTCTGAAAAATTTTACAAAAATCTTATCTCGATCCTATAGAAATTTAATAGTTTATTTATAAAATTTAACACACGTAGTTTACTTAGTCATTTTGTAAGTCTTATAGTTTTAATTGTTTTTATTTTGTCACACGCATTGAGGTGCTCCTTCTGACACCTCAATCAGCTACCTGCTTAGCAAAATTATATCGTTTTTGGTGCATCCAAATCGTATATTGCTAATTTTCCTATAGAAAACTTGGTTTTTGGTCGAAAACTTCAAAATTTTGTATTGTCACTCACCTTTTTTATTGTTTATTCTCGTAGATCTCGTCGATTCCTTCCTTCAGAGGGGTCGAACTCCGCAATCGGCCTGAAAATAAAAAATTTATTAGCAGAAATTCGAACCTCAAAGTTTACCTAACCGGCAGTCTCCATACATTAGCTATATACATCGGTTTCCGAAAAATATTGACTGACTGCTTTCCAAAGCAATTTTTTCTGTTTAATATCGCTGTATTAGGTTAATTTAATCGTTTTCAGGACATTTTCAGGCGTAGTTTCTGAAAAATTTTACAAAAATCTTATCTCGATCCTATAGAAATTTAATAGTTTATTTATAAAATTTAACACACGTAGTTTACTTAGTCATTTTGTAAGTCTTATAGTTTTAATTGTTTTTATTTTGTCACACGCATTGAGGTGCTCCTTCTGACACCTCAATCAGCTACCTGCTTAGCAAAATTATATCGTTTTTGGTGCATCCAAATCGTATATTGCTAATTTTCCTATAGAAAACTTGGTTTTTGGTCGAAAACTTCAAAATTTTGTATTGTCACTCACCTTTTTTATTGTTTATTCTCGTAGATCTCGTCGATTCCTTCCTTCAGAGGGGTCGAACTCCGCAATCGGCCTGAAAATAAAAAATTTATTAGCAGAAATTCGAACCTCAAAGTTTACCTAACCGGCAGTCTCCATACATTAGCTATATACATCGGTTTCCGAAAAATATTGACTGACTGCTTTCCAAAGCAATTTTTTCTGTTTAATATCGCTGTATTAGGTTAATTTAATCGTTTTCAGGACATTTTCAGGCGTAGTTTCTGAAAAATTTTACAAAAATCTTATCTCGATCCTATAGAAATTTAATAGTTTATTTATAAAATTTAACACACGTAGTTTACTTAGTCATTTTGTAAGTCTTATAGTTTTAATTGTTTTTATTTTGTCACACGCATTGAGGTGCTCCTTCTGACACCTCAATCAGCTACCTGCTTAGCAAAATTATATCGTTTTTGGTGCATCCAAATCGTATATTGCTAATTTTCCTATAGAAAACTTGGTTTTTGGTCGAAAACTTCAAAATTTTGTATTGTCACTCACCTTTTTTATTGTTTATTCTCGTAGATCTCGTCGATTCCTTCCTTCAGAGGGGTCGAACTCCGCAATCGGCCTGAAAATAAAAAATTTATTAGCAGAAATTCGAACCTCAAAGTTTACCTAACCGGCAGTCTCCATACATTAGCTATATACATCGGTTTCCGAAAAATATTGACTGACTGCTTTCCAAAGCAATTTTTTCTGTTTAATATCGCTGTATTAGGTTAATTTAATCGTTTTCAGGACATTTTCAGGCGTAGTTTCTGAAAAATTTTACAAAAATCTTATCTCGATCCTATAGAAATTTAATAGTTTATTTATAAAATTTAACACACGTAGTTTACTTAGTCATTTTGTAAGTCTTATAGTTTTAATTGTTTTTATTTTGTCACACGCATTGAGGTGCTCCTTCTGACACCTCAATCAGCTACCTGCTTAGCAAAATTATATCGTTTTTGGTGCATCCAAATCGTATATTGCTAATTTTCCTATAGAAAACTTGGTTTTTGGTCGAAAACTTCAAAATTTTGTATTGTCACTCACCTTTTTTATTGTTTATTCTCGTAGATCTCGTCGATTCCTTCCTTCAGAGGGGTCGAACTCCGCAATCGGCCTGAAAATAAAAAATTTATTAGCAGAAATTCGAACCTCAAAGTTTACCTAACCGGCAGTCTCCATACATTAGCTATATACATCGGTTTCCGAAAAATATTGACTGACTGCTTTCCAAAGCAATTTTTTCTGTTTAATATCGCTGTATTAGGTTAATTTAATCGTTTTCAGGACATTTTCAGGCGTAGTTTCTGAAAAATTTTACAAAAATCTTATCTCGATCCTATAGAAATTTAATAGTTTATTTATAAAATTTAACACACGTAGTTTACTTAGTCATTTTGTAAGTCTTATAGTTTTAATTGTTTTTATTTTGTCACACGCATTGAGGTGCTCCTTCTGACACCTCAATCAGCTACCTGCTTAGCAAAATTATATCGTTTTTGGTGCATCCAAATCGTATATTGCTAATTTTCCTATAGAAAACTTGGTTTTTGGTCGAAAACTTCAAAATTTTGTATTGTCACTCACCTTTTTTATTGTTTATTCTCGTAGATCTCGTCGATTCCTTCCTTCAGAGGGGTCGAACTCCGCAATCGGCCTGAAAATAAAAAATTTATTAGCAGAAATTCGAACCTCAAAGTTTACCTAACCGGCAGTCTCCATACATTAGCTATATACATCGGTTTCCGAAAAATATTGACTGACTGCTTTCCAAAGCAATTTTTTCTGTTTAATATCGCTGTATTAGGTTAATTTAATCGTTTTCAGGACATTTTCAGGCGTAGTTTCTGAAAAATTTTACAAAAATCTTATCTCGATCCTATAGAAATTTAATAGTTTATTTATAAAATTTAACACACGTAGTTTACTTAGTCATTTTGTAAGTCTTATAGTTTTAATTGTTTTTATTTTGTCACACGCATTGAGGTGCTCCTTCTGACACCTCAATCAGCTACCTGCTTAGCAAAATTATATCGTTTTTGGTGCATCCAAATCGTATATTGCTAATTTTCCTATAGAAAACTTGGTTTTTGGTCGAAAACTTCAAAATTTTGTATTGTCACTCACCTTTTTTATTGTTTATTCTCGTAGATCTCGTCGATTCCTTCCTTCAGAGGGGTCGAACTCCGCAATCGGCCTGAAAATAAAAAATTTATTAGCAGAAATTCGAACCTCAAAGTTTACCTAACCGGCAGTCTCCATACATTAGCTATATACATCGGTTTCCGAAAAATATTGACTGACTGCTTTCCAAAGCAATTTTTTCTGTTTAATATCGCTGTATTAGGTTAATTTAATCGTTTTCAGGACATTTTCAGGCGTAGTTTCTGAAAAATTTTACAAAAATCTTATCTCGATCCTATAGAAATTTAATAGTTTATTTATAAAATTTAACACACGTAGTTTACTTAGTCATTTTGTAAGTCTTATAGTTTTAATTGTTTTTATTTTGTCACACGCATTGAGGTGCTCCTTCTGACACCTCAATCAGCTACCTGCTTAGCAAAATTATATCGTTTTTGGTGCATCCAAATCGTATATTGCTAATTTTCCTATAGAAAACTTGGTTTTTGGTCGAAAACTTCAAAATTTTGTATTGTCACTCACCTTTTTTATTGTTTATTCTCGTAGATCTCGTCGATTCCTTCCTTCAGAGGGGTCGAACTCCGCAATCGGCCTGAAAATAAAAAAATTATTAGCAGAAATTCGAACCTCAAAGTTTACCTAACCGGCAGTCTCCATACATTAGCTATATACATCGGTTTCCGAAAAATATTGACTGACTGCTTTCCAAAGCAATTTTTTCTGTTTAATATCGCTGTATTAGGTTAATTTAATCGTTTTCAGGACATTTTCAGGCGTAGTTTCTGAAAAATTTTACAATAATCTTATCTCGATCCTATAGAAATTTAATAGTTTATTTATAAAATTTAACACACGTAGTTTACTTAGTCATTTTGTAAGTCTTATAGTTTTAATTGTTTTTATTTTGTCACACGCATTGAGGTGCTCCTTCTGACACCTCAATCAGCTACCTGCTTAGCAAAATTATATCGTTTTTGGTGCATCCAAATCGTATATTGCTAATTTTCCTATAGAAAACTTGGTTTTTGGTCGAAAACTTCAAAATTTTGTATTGTCACTCACCTTTTTTATTGTTTATTCTCGTAGATCTCGTCGATTCCTTCCTTCAGAGGGGTCGAACTCCGCAATCGGCCTGAAAATAAAAAATTTATTAGCAGAAATTCGAACCTCAAAGTTTACCTAACCGGCAGTCTCCATACATTAGCTATATACATCGGTTTCCGAAAAATATTGACTGACTGCTTTCCAAAGCAATTTTTTCTGTTTAATATCGCTGTATTAGGTTAATTTAATCGTTTTCAGGACATTTTCAGGCGTAGTTTCTGAAAAATTTTACAAAAATCTTATCTCGATCCTATAGAAATTTAATAGTTTATTTATAAAATTTAACACACGTAGTTTACTTAGTCATTTTGTAAGTCTTATAGTTTTAATTGTTTTTATTTTGTCACACGCATTGAGGTGCTCCTTCTGACACCTCAATCAGCTACCTGCTTAGCAAAATTATATCGTTTTTGGTGCATCCAAATCGTATATTGCTAATTTTCCTATAGAAAACTTGGTTTTTGGTCGAAAACTTCAAAATTTTGTATTGTCACTCACCTTTTTTATTGTTTATTCTCGTAGATCTCGTCGATTCCTTCCTTCAGAGGGGTCGAACTCCGCAATCGGCCTGAAAATAAAAAATTTATTAGCAGAAATTCGAACCTCAAAGTTTACCTAACCGGCAGTCTCCATACATTAGCTATATACATCGGTTTCCGAAAAATATTGACTGACTGCTTTCCAAAGCAATTTTTTCTGTTTAATATCGCTGTATTAGGTTAATTTAATCGTTTTCAGGACATTTTCAGGCGTAGTTTCTGAAAAATTTTACAAAAATCTTATCTCGATCCTATAGAAATTTAATAGTTTATTTATAAAATTTAACACACGTAGTTTACTTAGTCATTTTGTAAGTCTTATAGTTTTAATTGTTTTTATTTTGTCACACGCATTGAGGTGCTCCTTCTGACACCTCAATCAGCTACCTGCTTAGCAAAATTATATCGTTTTTGGTGCATCCAAATCGTATATTGCTAATTTTCCTATAGAAAACTTGGTTTTTGGTCGAAAACTTCAAAATTTTGTATTGTCACTCACCTTTTTTATTGTTTATTCTCGTAGATCTCGTCGATTCCTTCCTTCAGAGGGGTCGAACTCCGCAATCGGCCTGAAAATAAAAAATTTATTAGCAGAAATTCGAACCTCAAAGTTTACCTAACCGGCAGTCTCCATACATTAGCTATATACATCGGTTTCCGAAAAATATTGACTGACTGCTTTCCAAAGCAATTTTTTCTGTTTAATATCGCTGTATTAGGTTAATTTAATCGTTTTCAGGACATTTTCAGGCGTAGTTTCTGAAAAATTTTACAAAAATCTTATCTCGATCCTATAGAAATTTAATAGTTTATTTATAAAATTTAACACACGTAGTTTACTTAGTCATTTTGTAAGTCTTATAGTTTTAATTGTTTTTATTTTGTCACACGCATTGAGGTGCTCCTTCTGACACCTCAATCAGCTACCTGCTTAGCAAAATTATATCGTTTTTGGTGCATCCAAATCGTATATTGCTAATTTTCCTATAGAAAACTTGGTTTTTGGTCGAAAACTTCAAAATTTTGTATTGTCACTCACCTTTTTTATTGTTTATTCTCGTAGATCTCGTCGATTCCTTCCTTCAGAGGGGTCGAACTCCGCAATCGGCCTGAAAATAAAAAATTTATTAGCAGAAATTCGAACCTCAAAGTTTACCTAACCGGCAGTCTCCATACATTAGCTATATACATCGGTTTCCGAAAAATATTGACTGACTGCTTTCCAAAGCAATTTTTTCTGTTTAATATCGCTGTATTAGGTTAATTTAATCGTTTTCAGGACATTTTCAGGCGTAGTTTCTGAAAAATTTTACAAAAATCTTATCTCGATCCTATAGAAATTTAATAGTTTATTTATAAAATTTAACACACGTAGTTTACTTAGTCATTTTGTAAGTCTTATAGTTTTAATTGTTTTTATTTTGTCACACGCATTGAGGTGCTCCTTCTGACACCTCAATCAGCTACCTGCTTAGCAAAATTATATCGTTTTTGGTGCATCCAAATCGTATATTGCTAATTTTCCTATAGAAAACTTGGTTTTTGGTCGAAAACTTCAAAATTTTGTATTGTCACTCACCTTTTTTATTGTTTATTCTCGTAGATCTCGTCGATTCCTTCCTTCAGAGGGGTCGAACTCCGCAATCGGCCTGAAAATAAAAAATTTATTAGCAGAAATTCGAACCTCAAAGTTTACCTAACCGGCAGTCTCCATACATTAGCTATATACATCGGTTTCCGAAAAATATTGACTGACTGCTTTCCAAAGCAATTTTTTCTGTTTAATATCGCTGTATTAGGTTAATTTAATCGTTTTCAGGACATTTTCAGGCGTAGTTTCTGAAAAATTTTACAAAAATCTTATCTCGATCCTATAGAAATTTAATAGTTTATTTATAAAATTTAACACACGTAGTTTACTTAGTCATTTTGTAAGTCTTATAGTTTTAATTGTTTTTATTTTGTCACACGCATTGAGGTGCTCCTTCTGACACCTCAATCAGCTACCTGCTTAGCAAAATTATATCGTTTTTGGTGCATCCAAATCGTATATTGCTAATTTTCCTATAGAAAACTTGGTTTTTGGTCGAAAACTTCAAAATTTTGTATTGTCACTCACCTTTTTTATTGTTTATTCTCGTAGATCTCGTCGATTCCTTCCTTCAGAGGGGTCGAACTCCGCAATCGGCCTGAAAATAAAAAATTTATTAGCAGAAATTCGAACCTCAAAGTTTACCTAACCGGCAGTCTCCATACATTAGCTATATACATCGGTTTCCGAAAAATATTGACTGACTGCTTTCCAAAGCAATTTTTTCTGTTTAATATCGCTGTATTAGGTTAATTTAATCGTTTTCAGGACATTTTCAGGCGTAGTTTCTGAAAAATTTTACAAAAATCTTATCTCGATCCTATAGAAATTTAATAGTTTATTTATAAAATTTAACACACGTAGTTTACTTAGTCATTTTGTAAGTCTTATAGTTTTAATTGTTTTTATTTTGTCACACGCATTGAGGTGCTCCTTCTGACACCTCAATCAGCTACCTGCTTAGCAAAATTATATCGTTTTTGGTGCATCCAAATCGTATATTGCTAATTTTCCTATAGAAAACTTGGTTTTTGGTCGAAAACTTCAAAATTTTGTATTGTCACTCACCTTTTTTATTGTTTATTCTCGTAGATCTCGTCGATTCCTTCCTTCAGAGGGGTCGAACTCCGCAATCGGCCTGAAAATAAAAAATTTATTAGCAGAAATTCGAACCTCAAAGTTTACCTAACCGGCAGTCTCCATACATTAGCTATATACATCGGTTTCCGAAAAATATTGACTGACTGCTTTCCAAAGCAATTTTTTCTGTTTAATATCGCTGTATTAGGTTAATTTAATCGTTTTCAGGACATTTTCAGGCGTAGTTTCTGAAAAATTTTACAAAAATCTTATCTCGATCCTATAGAAATTTAATAGTTTATTTATAAAATTTAACACACGTAGTTTACTTAGTCATTTTGTAAGTCTTATAGTTTTAATTGTTTTTATTTTGTCACACGCATTGAGGTGCTCCTTCTGACACCTCAATCAGCTACCTGCTTAGCAAAATTATATCGTTTTTGGTGCATCCAAATCGTATATTGCTAATTTTCCTATAGAAAACTTGGTTTTTGGTCGAAAACTTCAAAATTTTGTATTGTCACTCACCTTTTTTATTGTTTATTCTCGTAGATCTCGTCGATTCCTTCCTTCAGAGGGGTCGAACTCCGCAATCGGCCTGAAAATAAAAAATTTATTAGCAGAAATTCGAACCTCAAAGTTTACCTAACCGGCAGTCTCCATACATTAGCTATATACATCGGTTTCCGAAAAATATTGACTGACTGCTTTCCAAAGCAATTTTTTCTGTTTAATATCGCTGTATTAGGTTAATTTAATCGTTTTCAGGACATTTTCAGGCGTAGTTTCTGAAAAATTTTACAAAAATCTTATCTCGATCCTATAGAAATTTAATAGTTTATTTATAAAATTTAACACACGTAGTTTACTTAGTCATTTTGTAAGTCTTATAGTTTTAATTGTTTTTATTTTGTCACACGCATTGAGGTGCTCCTTCTGACACCTCAATCAGCTACCTGCTTAGCAAAATTATATCGTTTTTGGTGCATCCAAATCGTATATTGCTAATTTTCCTATAGAAAACTTGGTTTTTGGTCGAAAACTTCAAAATTTTGTATTGTCACTCACCTTTTTTATTGTTTATTCTCGTAGATCTCGTCGATTCCTTCCTTCAGAGGGGTCGAACTCCGCAATCGGCCTGAAAATAAAAAATTTATTAGCAGAAATTCGAACCTCAAAGTTTACCTAACCGGCAGTCTCCATACATTAGCTATATACATCGGTTTCCGAAAAATATTGACTGACTGCTTTCCAAAGCAATTTTTTCTGTTTAATATCGCTGTATTAGGTTAATTTAATCGTTTTCAGGACATTTTCAGGCGTAGTTTCTGAAAAATTTTACAAAAATCTTATCTCGATCCTATAGAAATTTAATAGTTTATTTATAAAATTTAACACACGTAGTTTACTTAGTCATTTTGTAAGTCTTATAGTTTTAATTGTTTTTATTTTGTCACACGCATTGAGGTGCTCCTTCTGACACCTCAATCAGCTACCTGCTTAGCAAAATTATATCGTTTTTGGTGCATCCAAATCGTATATTGCTAATTTTCCTATAGAAAACTTGGTTTTTGGTCGAAAACTTCAAAATTTTGTATTGTCACTCACCTTTTTTATTGTTTATTCTCGTAGATCTCGTCGATTCCTTCCTTCAGAGGGGTCGAACTCCGCAATCGGCCTGAAAATAAAAAATTTATTAGCAGAAATTCGAACCTCAAAGTTTACCTAACCGGCAGTCTCCATACATTAGCTATATACATCGGTTTCCGAAAAATATTGACTGACTGCTTTCCAAAGCAATTTTTTCTGTTTAATATCGCTGTATTAGGTTAATTTAATCGTTTTCAGGACATTTTCAGGCGTAGTTTCTGAAAAATTTTACAAAAATCTTATCTCGATCCTATAGAAATTTAATAGTTTATTTATAAAATTTAACACACGTAGTTTACTTAGTCATTTTGTAAGTCTTATAGTTTTAATTGTTTTTATTTTGTCACACGCATTGAGGTGCTCCTTCTGACACCTCAATCAGCTACCTGCTTAGCAAAATTATATCGTTTTTGGTGCATCCAAATCGTATATTGCTAATTTTCCTATAGAAAACTTGGTTTTTGGTCGAAAACTTCAAAATTTTGTATTGTCACTCACCTTTTTTATTGTTTATTCTCGTAGATCTCGTCGATTCCTTCCTTCAGAGGGGTCGAACTCCGCAATCGGCCTGAAAATAAAAAATTTATTAGCAGAAATTCGAACCTCAAAGTTTACCTAACCGGCAGTCTCCATACATTAGCTATATACATCGGTTTCCGAAAAATATTGACTGACTGCTTTCCAAAGCAATTTTTTCTGTTTAATATCGCTGTATTAGGTTAATTTAATCGTTTTCAGGACATTTTCAGGCGTAGTTTCTGAAAAATTTTACAAAAATCTTATCTCGATCCTATAGAAATTTAATAGTTTATTTATAAAATTTAACACACGTAGTTTACTTAGTCATTTTGTAAGTCTTATAGTTTTAATTGTTTTTATTTTGTCACACGCATTGAGGTGCTCCTTCTGACACCTCAATCAGCTACCTGCTTAGCAAAATTATATCGTTTTTGGTGCATCCAAATCGTATATTGCTAATTTTCCTATAGAAAACTTGGTTTTTGGTCGAAAACTTCAAAATTTTGTATTGTCACTCACCTTTTTTATTGTTTATTCTCGTAGATCTCGTCGATTCCTTCCTTCAGAGGGGTCGAACTCCGCAATCGGCCTGAAAATAAAAAAATTATTAGCAGAAATTCGAACCTCAAAGTTTACCTAACCGGCAGTCTCCATACATTAGCTATATACATCGGTTTCCGAAAAATATTGACTGACTGCTTTCCAAAGCAATTTTTTCTGTTTAATATCGCTGTATTAGGTTAATTTAATCGTTTTCAGGACATTTTCAGGCGTAGTTTCTGAAAAATTTTACAATAATCTTATCTCGATCCTATAGAAATTTAATAGTTTATTTATAAAATTTAACACACGTAGTTTACTTAGTCATTTTGTAAGTCTTATAGTTTTAATTGTTTTTATTTTGTCACACGCATTGAGGTGCTCCTTCTGACACCTCAATCAGCTACCTGCTTAGCAAAATTATATCGTTTTTGGTGCATCCAAATCGTATATTGCTAATTTTCCTATAGAAAACTTGGTTTTTGGTCGAAAACTTCAAAATTTTGTATTGTCACTCACCTTTTTTATTGTTTATTCTCGTAGATCTCGTCGATTCCTTCCTTCAGAGGGGTCGAACTCCGCAATCGGCCTGAAAATAAAAAATTTATTAGCAGAAATTCGAACCTCAAAGTTTACCTAACCGGCAGTCTCCATACATTAGCTATATACATCGGTTTCCGAAAAATATTGACTGACTGCTTTCCAAAGCAATTTTTTCTGTTTAATATCGCTGTATTAGGTTAATTTAATCGTTTTCAGGACATTTTCAGGCGTAGTTTCTGAAAAATTTTACAAAAATCTTATCTCGATCCTATAGAAATTTAATAGTTTATTTATAAAATTTAACACACGTAGTTTACTTAGTCATTTTGTAAGTCTTATAGTTTTAATTGTTTTTATTTTGTCACACGCATTGAGGTGCTCCTTCTGACACCTCAATCAGCTACCTGCTTAGCAAAATTATATCGTTTTTGGTGCATCCAAATCGTATATTGCTAATTTTCCTATAGAAAACTTGGTTTTTGGTCGAAAACTTCAAAATTTTGTATTGTCACTCACCTTTTTTATTGTTTATTCTCGTAGATCTCGTCGATTCCTTCCTTCAGAGGGGTCGAACTCCGCAATCGGCCTGAAAATAAAAAATTTATTAGCAGAAATTCGAACCTCAAAGTTTACCTAACCGGCAGTCTCCATATATTAGCTATATACATCGGTTTCCGAAAAATATTGACTGACTGCTTTCCAAAGCAATTTTTTCTGTTTAATATCGCTGTATTAGGTTAATTTAATCGTTTTCAGGACATTTTCAGGCGTAGTTTCTGAAAAATTTTACAAAAATCTTATCTCGATCCTATAGAAATTTAATAGTTTATTTATAAAATTTAACACACGTAGTTTACTTAGTCATTTTGTAAGTCTTATAGTTTTAATTGTTTTTATTTTGTCACACGCATTGAGGTGCTCCTTCTGACACCTCAATCAGCTACCTGCTTAGCAAAATTATATCGTTTTTGGTGCATCCAAATCGTATATTGCTAATTTTCCTATAGAAAACTTGGTTTTTGGTCGAAAACTTCAAAATTTTGTATTGTCACTCACCTTTTTTATTGTTTATTCTCGTAGATCTCGTCGATTCCTTCCTTCAGAGGGGTCGAACTCCGCAATCGGCCTGAAAATAAAAAATTTATTAGCAGAAATTCGAACCTCAAAGTTTACCTAACCGGCAGTCTCCATACATTAGCTATATACATCGGTTTCCGAAAAATATTGACTGACTGCTTTCCAAAGCAATTTTTTCTGTTTAATATCGCTGTATTAGGTTAATTTAATCGTTTTCAGGACATTTTCAGGCGTAGTTTCTGAAAAATTTTACAAAAATCTTATCTCGATCCTATAGAAATTTAATAGTTTATTTATAAAATTTAACACACGTAGTTTACTTAGTCATTTTGTAAGTCTTATAGTTTTAATTGTTTTTATTTTGTCACACGCATTGAGGTGCTCCTTCTGACACCTCAATCAGCTACCTGCTTAGCAAAATTATATCGTTTTTGGTGCATCCAAATCGTATATTGCTAATTTTCCTATAGAAAACTTGGTTTTTGGTCGAAAACTTCAAAATTTTGTATTGTCACTCACCTTTTTTATTGTTTATTCTCGTAGATCTCGTCGATTCCTTCCTTCAGAGGGGTCGAACTCCGCAATCGGCCTGAAAATAAAAAATTTATTAGCAGAAATTCGAACCTCAAAGTTTACCTAACCGGCAGTCTCCATACATTAGCTATATACATCGGTTTCCGAAAAATATTGACTGACTGCTTTCCAAAGCAATTTTTTCTGTTTAATATCGCTGTATTAGGTTAATTTAATCGTTTTCAGGACATTTTCAGGCGTAGTTTCTGAAAAATTTTACAAAAATCTTATCTCGATCCTATAGAAATTTAATAGTTTATTTATAAAATTTAACACACGTAGTTTACTTAGTCATTTTGTAAGTCTTATAGTTTTAATTGTTTTTATTTTGTCACACGCATTGAGGTGCTCCTTCTGACACCTCAATCAGCTACCTGCTTAGCAAAATTATATCGTTTTTGGTGCATCCAAATCGTATATTGCTAATTTTCCTATAGAAAACTTGGTTTTTGGTCGAAAACTTCAAAATTTTGTATTGTCACTCACCTTTTTTATTGTTTATTCTCGTAGATCTCGTCGATTCCTTCCTTCAGAGGGGTCGAACTCCGCAATCGGCCTGAAAATAAAAAAATTATTAGCAGAAATTCGAACCTCAAAGTTTACCTAACCGGCAGTCTCCATACATTAGCTATATACATCGGTTTCCGAAAAATATTGACTGACTGCTTTCCAAAGCAATTTTTTCTGTTTAATATCGCTGTATTAGGTTAATTTAATCGTTTTCAGGACATTTTCAGGCGTAGTTTCTGAAAAATTTTACAAAAATCTTATCTCGATCCTATAGAAATTTAATAGTTTATTTATAAAATTTAACACACGTAGTTTACTTAGTCATTTTGTAAGTCTTATAGTTTTAATTGTTTTTATTTTGTCACACGCATTGAGGTGCTCCTTCTGACACCTCAATCAGCTACCTGCTTAGCAAAATTATATCGTTTTTGGTGCATCCAAATCGTATATTGCTAATTTTCCTATAGAAAACTTGGTTTTTGGTCGAAAACTTCAAAATTTTGTATTGTCACTCACCTTTTTTATTGTTTATTCTCGTAGATCTCGTCGATTCCTTCCTTCAGAGGGGTCGAACTCCGCAATCGGCCTGAAAATAAAAAATTTATTAGCAGAAATTCGAACCTCAAAGTTTACCTAACCGGCAGTCTCCATACATTAGCTATATACATCGGTTTCCGAAAAATATTGACTGACTGCTTTCCAAAGCAATTTTTTCTGTTTAATATCGCTGTATTAGGTTAATTTAATCGTTTTCAGGACATTTTCAGGCGTAGTTTCTGAAAAATTTTACAAAAATCTTATCTCGATCCTATAGAAATTTAATAGTTTATTTATAAAATTTAACACACGTAGTTTACTTAGTCATTTTGTAAGTCTTATAGTTTTAATTGTTTTTATTTTGTCACACGCATTGAGGTGCTCCTTCTGACACCTCAATCAGCTACCTGCTTAGCAAAATTATATCGTTTTTGGTGCATCCAAATCGTATATTGCTAATTTTCCTATAGAAAACTTGGTTTTTGGTCGAAAACTTCAAAATTTTGTATTGTCACTCACCTTTTTTATTGTTTATTCTCGTAGATCTCGTCGATTCCTTCCTTCAGAGGGGTCGAACTCCGCAATCGGCCTGAAAATAAAAAATTTATTAGCAGAAATTCGAACCTCAAAGTTTACCTAACCGGCAGTCTCCATACATTAGCTATATACATCGGTTTCCGAAAAATATTGACTGACTGCTTTCCAAAGCAATTTTTTCTGTTTAATATCGCTGTATTAGGTTAATTTAATCGTTTTCAGGACATTTTCAGGCGTAGTTTCTGAAAAATTTTACAAAAATCTTATCTCGATCCTATAGAAATTTAATAGTTTATTTATAAAATTTAACACACGTAGTTTACTTAGTCATTTTGTAAGTCTTATAGTTTTAATTGTTTTTATTTTGTCACACGCATTGAGGTGCTCCTTCTGACACCTCAATCAGCTACCTGCTTAGCAAAATTATATCGTTTTTGGTGCATCCAAATCGTATATTGCTAATTTTCCTATAGAAAACTTGGTTTTTGGTCGAAAACTTCAAAATTTTGTATTGTCACTCACCTTTTTTATTGTTTATTCTCGTAGATCTCGTCGATTCCTTCCTTCAGAGGGGTCGAACTCCGCAATCGGCCTGAAAATAAAAAATTTATTAGCAGAAATTCGAACCTCAAAGTTTACCTAACCGGCAGTCTCCATACATTAGCTATATACATCGGTTTCCGAAAAATATTGACTGACTGCTTTCCAAAGCAATTTTTTCTGTTTAATATCGCTGTATTAGGTTAATTTAATCGTTTTCAGGACATTTTCAGGCGTAGTTTCTGAAAAATTTTACAAAAATCTTATCTCGATCCTATAGAAATTTAATAGTTTATTTATAAAATTTAACACACGTAGTTTACTTAGTCATTTTGTAAGTCTTATAGTTTTAATTGTTTTTATTTTGTCACACGCATTGAGGTGCTCCTTCTGACACCTCAATCAGCTACCTGCTTAGCAAAATTATATCGTTTTTGGTGCATCCAAATCGTATATTGCTAATTTTCCTATAGAAAACTTGGTTTTTGGTCGAAAACTTCAAAATTTTGTATTGTCACTCACCTTTTTTATTGTTTATTCTCGTAGATCTCGTCGATTCCTTCCTTCAGAGGGGTCGAACTCCGCAATCGGCCTGAAAATAAAAAATTTATTAGCAGAAATTCGAACCTCAAAGTTTACCTAACCGGCAGTCTCCATACATTAGCTATATACATCGGTTTCCGAAAAATATTGACTGACTGCTTTCCAAAGCAATTTTTTCTGTTTAATATCGCTGTATTAGGTTAATTTAATCGTTTTCAGGACATTTTCAGGCGTAGTTTCTGAAAAATTTTACAAAAATCTTATCTCGATCCTATAGAAATTTAATAGTTTATTTATAAAATTTAACACACGTAGTTTACTTAGTCATTTTGTAAGTCTTATAGTTTTAATTGTTTTTATTTTGTCACACGCATTGAGGTGCTCCTTCTGACACCTCAATCAGCTACCTGCTTAGCAAAATTATATCGTTTTTGGTGCATCCAAATCGTATATTGCTAATTTTCCTATAGAAAACTTGGTTTTTGGTCGAAAACTTCAAAATTTTGTATTGTCACTCACCTTTTTTATTGTTTATTCTCGTAGATCTCGTCGATTCCTTCCTTCAGAGGGGTCGAACTCCGCAATCGGCCTGAAAATAAAAAATTTATTAGCAGAAATTCGAACCTCAAAGTTTACCTAACCGGCAGTCTCCATACATTAGCTATATACATCGGTTTCCGAAAAATATTGACTGACTGCTTTCCAAAGCAATTTTTTCTGTTTAATATCGCTGTATTAGGTTAATTTAATCGTTTTCAGGACATTTTCAGGCGTAGTTTCTGAAAAATTTTACAAAAATCTTATCTCGATCCTATAGAAATTTAATAGTTTATTTATAAAATTTAACACACGTAGTTTACTTAGTCATTTTGTAAGTCTTATAGTTTTAATTGTTTTTATTTTGTCACACGCATTGAGGTGCTCCTTCTGACACCTCAATCAGCTACCTGCTTAGCAAAATTATATCGTTTTTGGTGCATCCAAATCGTATATTGCTAATTTTCCTATAGAAAACTTGGTTTTTGGTCGAAAACTTCAAAATTTTGTATTGTCACTCACCTTTTTTATTGTTTATTCTCGTAGATCTCGTCGATTCCTTCCTTCAGAGGGGTCGAACTCCGCAATCGGCCTGAAAATAAAAAATTTATTAGCAGAAATTCGAACCTCAAAGTTTACCTAACCGGCAGTCTCCATACATTAGCTATATACATCGGTTTCCGAAAAATATTGACTGACTGCTTTCCAAAGCAATTTTTTCTGTTTAATATCGCTGTATTAGGTTAATTTAATCGTTTTCAGGACATTTTCAGGCGTAGTTTCTGAAAAATTTTACAAAAATCTTATCTCGATCCTATAGAAATTTAATAGTTTATTTATAAAATTTAACACACGTAGTTTACTTAGTCATTTTGTAAGTCTTATAGTTTTAATTGTTTTTATTTTGTCACACGCATTGAGGTGCTCCTTCTGACACCTCAATCAGCTACCTGCTTAGCAAAATTATATCGTTTTTGGTGCATCCAAATCGTATATTGCTAATTTTCCTATAGAAAACTTGGTTTTTGGTCGAAAACTTCAAAATTTTGTATTGTCACTCACCTTTTTTATTGTTTATTCTCGTAGATCTCGTCGATTCCTTCCTTCAGAGGGGTCGAACTCCGCAATCGGCCTGAAAATAAAAAATTTATTAGCAGAAATTCGAACCTCAAAGTTTACCTAACCGGCAGTCTCCATACATTAGCTATATACATCGGTTTCCGAAAAATATTGACTGACTGCTTTCCAAAGCAATTTTTTCTGTTTAATATCGCTGTATTAGGTTAATTTAATCGTTTTCAGGACATTTTCAGGCGTAGTTTCTGAAAAATTTTACAAAAATCTTATCTCGATCCTATAGAAATTTAATAGTTTATTTATAAAATTTAACACACGTAGTTTACTTAGTCATTTTGTAAGTCTTATAGTTTTAATTGTTTTTATTTTGTCACACGCATTGAGGTGCTCCTTCTGACACCTCAATCAGCTACCTGCTTAGCAAAATTATATCGTTTTTGGTGCATCCAAATCGTATATTGCTAATTTTCCTATAGAAAACTTGGTTTTTGGTCGAAAACTTCAAAATTTTGTATTGTCACTCACCTTTTTTATTGTTTATTCTCGTAGATCTCGTCGATTCCTTCCTTCAGAGGGGTCGAACTCCGCAATCGGCCTGAAAATAAAAAATTTATTAGCAGAAATTCGAACCTCAAAGTTTACCTAACCGGCAGTCTCCATACATTAGCTATATACATCGGTTTCCGAAAAATATTGACTGACTGCTTTCCAAAGCAATTTTTTCTGTTTAATATCGCTGTATTAGGTTAATTTAATCGTTTTCAGGACATTTTCAGGCGTAGTTTCTGAAAAATTTTACAAAAATCTTATCTCGATCCTATAGAAATTTAATAGTTTATTTATAAAATTTAACACACGTAGTTTACTTAGTCATTTTGTAAGTCTTATAGTTTTAATTGTTTTTATTTTGTCACACGCATTGAGGTGCTCCTTCTGACACCTCAATCAGCTACCTGCTTAGCAAAATTATATCGTTTTTGGTGCATCCAAATCGTATATTGCTAATTTTCCTATAGAAAACTTGGTTTTTGGTCGAAAACTTCAAAATTTTGTATTGTCACTCACCTTTTTTATTGTTTATTCTCGTAGATCTCGTCGATTCCTTCCTTCAGAGGGGTCGAACTCCGCAATCGGCCTGAAAATAAAAAATTTATTAGCAGAAATTCGAACCTCAAAGTTTACCTAACCGGCAGTCTCCATACATTAGCTATATACATCGGTTTCCGAAAAATATTGACTGACTGCTTTCCAAAGCAATTTTTTCTGTTTAATATCGCTGTATTAGGTTAATTTAATCGTTTTCAGGACATTTTCAGGCGTAGTTTCTGAAAAATTTTACAAAAATCTTATCTCGATCCTATAGAAATTTAATAGTTTATTTATAAAATTTAACACACGTAGTTTACTTAGTCATTTTGTAAGTCTTATAGTTTTAATTGTTTTTATTTTGTCACACGCATTGAGGTGCTCCTTCTGACACCTCAATCAGCTACCTGCTTAGCAAAATTATATCGTTTTTGGTGCATCCAAATCGTATATTGCTAATTTTCCTATAGAAAACTTGGTTTTTGGTCGAAAACTTCAAAATTTTGTATTGTCACTCACCTTTTTTATTGTTTATTCTCGTAGATCTCGTCGATTCCTTCCTTCAGAGGGGTCGAACTCCGCAATCGGCCTGAAAATAAAAAATTTATTAGCAGAAATTCGAACCTCAAAGTTTACCTAACCGGCAGTCTCCATACATTAGCTATATACATCGGTTTCCGAAAAATATTGACTGACTGCTTTCCAAAGCAATTTTTTCTGTTTAATATCGCTGTATTAGGTTAATTTAATCGTTTTCAGGACATTTTCAGGCGTAGTTTCTGAAAAATTTTACAAAAATCTTATCTCGATCCTATAGAAATTTAATAGTTTATTTATAAAATTTAACACACGTAGTTTACTTAGTCATTTTGTAAGTCTTATAGTTTTAATTGTTTTTATTTTGTCACACGCATTGAGGTGCTCCTTCTGACACCTCAATCAGCTACCTGCTTAGCAAAATTATATCGTTTTTGGTGCATCCAAATCGTATATTGCTAATTTTCCTATAGAAAACTTGGTATTTGGTCGAAAACTTCAAAATTTTGTATTGTCACTCACCTTTTTTATTGTTTATTCTCGTAGATCTCGTCGATTCCTTCCTTCAGAGGGGTCGAACTCCGCAATCGGCCTGAAAATAAAAAAATTATTAGCAGAAATTCGAACCTCAAAGTTTACCTAACCGGCAGTCTCCATACATTAGCTATATACATCGGTTTCCGAAAAATATTGACTGACTGCTTTCCAAAGCAATTTTTTCTGTTTAATATCGCTGTATTAGGTTAATTTAATCGTTTTCAGGACATTTTCAGGCGTAGTTTCTGAAAAATTTTACAAAAATCTTATCTCGATCCTATAGAAATTTAATAGTTTATTTATAAAATTTAACACACGTAGTTTACTTAGTCATTTTGTAAGTCTTATATTTTTAATTGTTTTTATTTTGTCACACGCATTGAGGTGCTCCTTCTGACACCTCAATCAGCTACCTGCTTAGCAAAATTATATCGTTTTTGGTGCATCCAAATCGTATATTGCTAATTTTCCTATAGAAAACTTGGTTTTTGGTCGAAAACTTCAAAATTTTGTATTGTCACTCACCTTTTTTATTGTTTATTCTCGTAGATCTCGTCGATTCCTTCCTTCAGAGGGGTCGAACTCCGCAATCGGCCTGAAAATAAAAAATTTATTAGCAGAAATTCGAACCTCAAAGTTTACCTAACCGGCAGTCTCCATACATTAGCTATATACATCGGTTTCCGAAAAATATTGACTGACTGCTTTCCAAAGCAATTTTTTCTGTTTAATATCGCTGTATTAGGTTAATTTAATCGTTTTCAGGACATTTTCAGGCGTAGTTTCTGAAAAATTTTACAAAAATCTTATCTCGATCCTATAGAAATTTAATAGTTTATTTATAAAATTTAACACACGTAGTTTACTTAGTCATTTTGTAAGTCTTATAGTTTTAATTGTTTTTATTTTGTCACACGCATTGAGGTGCTCCTTCTGACACCTCAATCAGCTACCTGCTTAGCAAAATTATATCGTTTTTGGTGCATCCAAATCGTATATTGCTAATTTTCCTATAGAAAACTTGGTTTTTGGTCGAAAACTTCAAAATTTTGTATTGTCACTCACCTTTTTTATTGTTTATTCTCGTAGATCTCGTCGATTCCTTCCTTCAGAGGGGTCGAACTCCGCAATCGGCCTGAAAATAAAAAATTTATTAGCAGAAATTCGAACCTCAAAGTTTACCTAACCGGCAGTCTCCATACATTAGCTATATACATCGGTTTCCGAAAAATATTGACTGACTGCTTTCCAAAGCAATTTTTTCTGTTTAATATCGCTGTATTAGGTTAATTTAATCGTTTTCAGGACATTTTCAGGCGTAGTTTCTGAAAAATTTTACAAAAATCTTATCTCGATCCTATAGAAATTTAATAGTTTATTTATAAAATTTAACACACGTAGTTTACTTAGTCATTTTGTAAGTCTTATAGTTTTAATTGTTTTTATTTTGTCACACGCATTGAGGTGCTCCTTCTGACACCTCAATCAGCTACCTGCTTAGCAAAATTATATCGTTTTTGGTGCATCCAAATCGTATATTGCTAATTTTCCTATAGAAAACTTGGTTTTTGGTCGAAAACTTCAAAATTTTGTATTGTCACTCACCTTTTTTATTGTTTATTCTCGTAGATCTCGTCGATTCCTTCCTTCAGAGGGGTCGAACTCCGCAATCGGCCTGAAAATAAAAAATTTATTAGCAGAAATTCGAACCTCAAAGTTTACCTAACCGGCAGTCTCCATACATTAGCTATATACATCGGTTTCCGAAAAATATTGACTGACTGCTTTCCAAAGCAATTTTTTCTGTTTAATATCGCTGTATTAGGTTAATTTAATCGTTTTCAGGACATTTTCAGGCGTAGTTTCTGAAAAATTTTACAAAAATCTTATCTCGATCCTATAGAAATTTAATAGTTTATTTATAAAATTTAACACACGTAGTTTACTTAGTCATTTTGTAAGTCTTATAGTTTTAATTGTTTTTATTTTGTCACACGCATTGAGGTGCTCCTTCTGACACCTCAATCAG
Source organism: Stenoptilia bipunctidactyla (assembly GCA_944452665.1). Lineage (NCBI taxonomy): Eukaryota > Metazoa > Arthropoda > Insecta > Lepidoptera > Pterophoridae > Stenoptilia > Stenoptilia bipunctidactyla. The sequence goes on along the minus strand of CALYBW010000213.1, from coordinate 35,832 downwards.
CTACCTGCTTAGCAAAATTATATCGTTTTTGGTGCATCCAAATCGTATATTGCTAATTTTCCTATAGAAAACTTGGTTTTTGGTCGAAAACTTCAAAATTTTGTATTGTCACTCACCTTTTTTATTGTTTATTCTCGTAGATCTCGTCGATTCCTTCCTTCAGAGGGGTCGAACTCCGCAATCGGCCTGAAAATAAAAAATTTATTAGCAGAAATTCGAACCTCAAAGTTTACCTAACCGGCAGTCTCCATACATTAGCTATATACATCGGTTTCCGAAAAATATTGACTGACTGCTTTCCAAAGCAATTTTTTCTGTTTAATATCGCTGTATTAGGTTAATTTAATCGTTTTCAGGACATTTTCAGGCGTAGTTTCTGAAAAATTTTACAAAAATCTTATCTCGATCCTATAGAAATTTAATAGTTTATTTATAAAATTTAACACACGTAGTTTACTTAGTCATTTTGTAAGTCTTATAGTTTTAATTGTTTTTATTTTGTCACACGCATTGAGGTGCTCCTTCTGACACCTCAATCAGCTACCTGCTTAGCAAAATTATATCGTTTTTGGTGCATCCAAATCGTATATTGCTAATTTTCCTATAGAAAACTTGGTTTTTGGTCGAAAACTTCAAAATTTTGTATTGTCACTCACCTTTTTTATTGTTTATTCTCGTAGATCTCGTCGATTCCTTCCTTCAGAGGGGTCGAACTCCGCAATCGGCCTGAAAATAAAAAATTTATTAGCAGAAATTCGAACCTCAAAGTTTACCTAACCGGCAGTCTCCATACATTAGCTATATACATCGGTTTCCGAAAAATATTGACTGACTGCTTTCCAAAGCAATTTTTTCTGTTTAATATCGCTGTATTAGGTTAATTTAATCGTTTTCAGGACATTTTCAGGCGTAGTTTCTGAAAAATTTTACAAAAATCTTATCTCGATCCTATAGAAATTTAATAGTTTATTTATAAAATTTAACACACGTAGTTTACTTAGTCATTTTGTAAGTCTTATAGTTTTAATTGTTTTTATTTTGTCACACGCATTGAGGTGCTCCTTCTGACACCTCAATCAGCTACCTGCTTAGCAAAATTATATCGTTTTTGGTGCATCCAAATCGTATATTGCTAATTTTCCTATAGAAAACTTGGTTTTTGGTCGAAAACTTCAAAATTTTGTATTGTCACTCACCTTTTTTATTGTTTATTCTCGTAGATCTCGTCGATTCCTTCCTTCAGAGGGGTCGAACTCCGCAATCGGCCTGAAAATAAAAAATTTATTAGCAGAAATTCGAACCTCAAAGTTTACCTAACCGGCAGTCTCCATACATTAGCTATATACATCGGTTTCCGAAAAATATTGACTGACTGCTTTCCAAAGCAATTTTTTCTGTTTAATATCGCTGTATTAGGTTAATTTAATCGTTTTCAGGACATTTTCAGGCGTAGTTTCTGAAAAATTTTACAAAAATCTTATCTCGATCCTATAGAAATTTAATAGTTTATTTATAAAATTTAACACACGTAGTTTACTTAGTCATTTTGTAAGTCTTATAGTTTTAATTGTTTTTATTTTGTCACACGCATTGAGGTGCTCCTTCTGACACCTCAATCAGCTACCTGCTTAGCAAAATTATATCGTTTTTGGTGCATCCAAATCGTATATTGCTAATTTTCCTATAGAAAACTTGGTTTTTGGTCGAAAACTTCAAAATTTTGTATTGTCACTCACCTTTTTTATTGTTTATTCTCGTAGATCTCGTCGATTCCTTCCTTCAGAGGGGTCGAACTCCGCAATCGGCCTGAAAATAAAAAATTTATTAGCAGAAATTCGAACCTCAAAGTTTACCTAACCGGCAGTCTCCATACATTAGCTATATACATCGGTTTCCGAAAAATATTGACTGACTGCTTTCCAAAGCAATTTTTTCTGTTTAATATCGCTGTATTAGGTTAATTTAATCGTTTTCAGGACATTTTCAGGCGTAGTTTCTGAAAAATTTTACAAAAATCTTATCTCGATCCTATAGAAATTTAATAGTTTATTTATAAAATTTAACACACGTAGTTTACTTAGTCATTTTGTAAGTCTTATAGTTTTAATTGTTTTTATTTTGTCACACGCATTGAGGTGCTCCTTCTGACACCTCAATCAGCTACCTGCTTAGCAAAATTATATCGTTTTTGGTGCATCCAAATCGTATATTGCTAATTTTCCTATAGAAAACTTGGTTTTTGGTCGAAAACTTCAAAATTTTGTATTGTCACTCACCTTTTTTATTGTTTATTCTCGTAGATCTCGTCGATTCCTTCCTTCAGAGGGGTCGAACTCCGCAATCGGCCTGAAAATAAAAAAATTATTAGCAGAAATTCGAACCTCAAAGTTTACCTAACCGGCAGTCTCCATACATTAGCTATATACATCGGTTTCCGAAAAATATTGACTGACTGCTTTCCAAAGCAATTTTTTCTGTTTAATATCGCTGTATTAGGTTAATTTAATCGTTTTCAGGACATTTTCAGGCGTAGTTTCTGAAAAATTTTACAAAAATCTTATCTCGATCCTATAGAAATTTAATAGTTTATTTATAAAATTTAACACACGTAGTTTACTTAGTCATTTTGTAAGTCTTATAGTTTTAATTGTTTTTATTTTGTCACACGCATTGAGGTGCTCCTTCTGACACCTCAATCAGCTACCTGCTTAGCAAAATTATATCGTTTTTGGTGCATCCAAATCGTATATTGCTAATTTTCCTATAGAAAACTTGGTTTTTGGTCGAAAACTTCAAAATTTTGTATTGTCACTCACCTTTTTTATTGTTTATTCTCGTAGATCTCGTCGATTCCTTCCTTCAGAGGGGTCGAACTCCGCAATCGGCCTGAAAATAAAAAATTTATTAGCAGAAATTCGAACCTCAAAGTTTACCTAACCGGCAGTCTCCATACATTAGCTATATACATCGGTTTCCGAAAAATATTGACTGACTGCTTTCCAAAGCAATTTTTTCTGTTTAATATCGCTGTATTAGGTTAATTTAATCGTTTTCAGGACATTTTCAGGCGTAGTTTCTGAAAAATTTTACAAAAATCTTATCTCGATCCTATAGAAATTTAATAGTTTATTTATAAAATTTAACACACGTAGTTTACTTAGTCATTTTGTAAGTCTTATAGTTTTAATTGTTTTTATTTTGTCACACGCATTGAGGTGCTCCTTCTGACACCTCAATCAGCTACCTGCTTAGCAAAATTATATCGTTTTTGGTGCATCCAAATCGTATATTGCTAATTTTCCTATAGAAAACTTGGTTTTTGGTCGAAAACTTCAAAATTTTGTATTGTCACTCACCTTTTTTATTGTTTATTCTCGTAGATCTCGTCGATTCCTTCCTTCAGAGGGGTCGAACTCCGCAATCGGCCTGAAAATAAAAAATTTATTAGCAGAAATTCGAACCTCAAAGTTTACCTAACCGGCAGTCTCCATACATTAGCTATATACATCGGTTTCCGAAAAATATTGACTGACTGCTTTCCAAAGCAATTTTTTCTGTTTAATATCGCTGTATTAGGTTAATTTAATCGTTTTCAGGACATTTTCAGGCGTAGTTTCTGAAAAATTTTACAAAAATCTTATCTCGATCCTATAGAAATTTAATAGTTTATTTATAAAATTTAACACACGTAGTTTACTTAGTCATTTTGTAAGTCTTATAGTTTTAATTGTTTTTATTTTGTCACACGCATTGAGGTGCTCCTTCTGACACCTCAATCAGCTACCTGCTTAGCAAAATTATATCGTTTTTGGTGCATCCAAATCGTATATTGCTAATTTTCCTATAGAAAACTTGGTTTTTGGTCGAAAACTTCAAAATTTTGTATTGTCACTCACCTTTTTTATTGTTTATTCTCGTAGATCTCGTCGATTCCTTCCTTCAGAGGGGTCGAACTCCGCAATCGGCCTGAAAATAAAAAATTTATTAGCAGAAATTCGAACCTCAAAGTTTACCTAACCGGCAGTCTCCATACATTAGCTATATACATCGGTTTCCGAAAAATATTGACTGACTGCTTTCCAAAGCAATTTTTTCTGTTTAATATCGCTGTATTAGGTTAATTTAATCGTTTTCAGGACATTTTCAGGCGTAGTTTCTGAAAAATTTTACAAAAATCTTATCTCGATCCTATAGAAATTTAATAGTTTATTTATAAAATTTAACACACGTAGTTTACTTAGTCATTTTGTAAGTCTTATAGTTTTAATTGTTTTTATTTTGTCACACGCATTGAGGTGCTCCTTCTGACACCTCAATCAGCTACCTGCTTAGCAAAATTATATCGTTTTTGGTGCATCCAAATCGTATATTGCTAATTTTCCTATAGAAAACTTGGTTTTTGGTCGAAAACTTCAAAATTTTGTATTGTCACTCACCTTTTTTATTGTTTATTCTCGTAGATCTCGTCGATTCCTTCCTTCAGAGGGGTCGAACTCCGCAATCGGCCTGAAAATAAAAAATTTATTAGCAGAAATTCGAACCTCAAAGTTTACCTAACCGGCAGTCTCCATACATTAGCTATATACATCGGTTTCCGAAAAATATTGACTGACTGCTTTCCAAAGCAATTTTTTCTGTTTAATATCGCTGTATTAGGTTAATTTAATCGTTTTCAGGACATTTTCAGGCGTAGTTTCTGAAAAATTTTACAAAAATCTTATCTCGATCCTATAGAAATTTAATAGTTTATTTATAAAATTTAACACACGTAGTTTACTTAGTCATTTTGTAAGTCTTATAGTTTTAATTGTTTTTATTTTGTCACACGCATTGAGGTGCTCCTTCTGACACCTCAATCAGCTACCTGCTTAGCAAAATTATATCGTTTTTGGTGCATCCAAATCGTATATTGCTAATTTTCCTATAGAAAACTTGGTTTTTGGTCGAAAACTTCAAAATTTTGTTTTTTTTTTTTTTTTTTTTTTTGTTTTTCCGCCACAGAAAAATTGTTGGCACCCCCTAAAACTAGCTTTAACCAGTAAAGCTAGCTTTAGCGGGAGGAGGATGAATCCTATTACGGACGAATGGGCATTCTATAAGCTGTTAACCATAAGTGGCTAATGGCAAATAGAATGCCCAGACAGTGTGGAGACTCTCTCAGATAGGCTGAGCATACCCACTAAACATCCCCCTTTTGACTCACCTTGATTAAGGTCCTTAGTCATCGTCGGAACGACAGCCAATTGGAGCGAGAGGCTGCGTAGTGAGCGGCATCCAGACGGCTGCCACCAAAAGGAACTGAAAGTAAGAAAAACAAAGCTAAGATTAGCAGAAATGACAAAGCTGAAACTAAGATATTATCTAGAGTGATCAGACTCACTCTGAGATAGGAATGCTGGAAAGAAGGACTACGTTTAGAAACGTTGAGCTTGCTGGAGTTTCCTGATAAGGGGAGCGAACTTGGTTAGGACCGGAAGAGCACCGTTGAAACCCTCTGGGCTGGCGTCGAGAGCGGCGCCGAAAGCCAGGATCTCGTCGATGGGAGCGAGCTGGATCCAGAACGCCATGCGGTCTTGAGAACCTTTTGCGTTCTGGCACTGGGAAGCCGATTTGGCGGCCGGTTGCGATTGAGTCGCAACCCGGCTGCGCTGACCTGAAACGATAGGAGTAAAGGCCTTGGGGACCTTTGAACTGACTGGAGGAGCGTCCGAGCTAGGCTGCGGTCGCTCTCTCCAGTTCTCGATGGGCTTCACGGTAGCCCTGGCAGCACGCGGTGCCTTGGAGCAGCCGCGAAAGTTTGCTGTGTGGCCTGACTGGCCGCACAAGACGCAGGACGGAGCGGTGGGCGATTCGGGAGTGCGAGAGCACTCCTTAGTCCCATGCGGATCTAGGCACTTGACGCACCTAGGGGAAGCATGACAATTTGCCGCCGCATGACCATACAATTGGCAGCGGTGGCACTGACCTGGGAAACCACGCTTGTGTGGAGCTTCGACTCGGATGTTGGAGAGACCGCACACGGTGAGCTTGCCTCTGAAAATGGACTGCCCTTGCGGGCTCTTCGCTAGGATTACTAGCGCAAGTGGGAACTGCTTGCCTCGGCGGCTGTGCATTTTGTGCACAGACTCGACGGGGAAGCCTTGAGAAGACAAGTCCTCTTGGATTTGCTCGTTCGAGAGCTCAAACGGCACGTTCCTGAGGACGGCACGAATCTTACGCTCCTCAGGGAGAGCGTAAGTGTGGTACTCGAGCTTCTTGTCAGCAAGAAGCCGAGTGAAATTCCTGAAATCAGAAATTGAGCAGACAACGACCTTAATAGAGTCACCCACATTGGATGCCTTACTATACTGGATCTTCGGGGAGTGCGTTCCGCAGAGAGCTGAGACCTCGGTCCAGCGGCTCTTGTCCCGTAGGAAGACGGGGGGCGGAGACTTGACTTTCGGCGGAGCCGAATCTGATTGCGACGCAGGCTGTGACGCCGGGATCGCTGAAACAAAAGGCGCAGGAGCAGACGCCGGTGCGACATTTTGCGGAGCAGGAACAGCGGCTGAACCAGCTGAAACTGATGGAGATAAGTTCGAAGAAGCGTCTTGCTTCTTCTTCTTCTTAGACTTGGACTTTGTGCGAACCTCGGTGAACGGAGCAGGAGATTCTGGAACTAAAGGAGCGGAGTCGGAATCACTACCCGGCGGGGTAATTTTCCGTTTGCATGCGGTGGAGTCTACCGACATGCGATCTGAAGGAGGCTCGACGCATTCAGATGGATCTGGAGACGCCGGAGAGTCGGTTTGGAACCCCTGAGAAACGGAGGCGACTTGAGGACGAGCGGACAATTGCTTTTGCAAGGACTTGTATTTAGCAGAAAGGGCATGGAAGTCCCCAACCAATTTATTGAACAATTCGATCCTGTCACTGTGTTCTTTTTCTTCGGTATCTAACTCCTCCTTAACTTCTTTAAGCTCAAGGTAGGCTTTATCCGAATATTCCTGAAAGTATTGTTTATCATGAAAGATCTGATCGCAATGATCGCATTCAAGCCCGGTACACCCAAGGTGACGAGGCATAATGCTGGGCTGAAAGAAAGTCTAATGAAACAAACTGCGCTGAAAAAGAAAACGACCTAGTCCGGACCTATTGCCGGTGAACGGCGGACGATCAGGCTTCGTTGGCACGGTTACGTATCCACCTGACCAGCGATGCTTCGGCCGGCAGCAGTCGGGTCCGCCCTGAAAAGGGCAGATGAATTAGCCCCGACACCACACAGCCTCCACAAGAGAAAACTTTCCGAAAGAGCTTAACTTGGCACCTGACCCGCACGAGTGCGGGGGAGGGAACAAGGGCAGCGCAATACGAACACTCGGGAGCGGCCGCAGACACGACCGTTCGGGAGCGAACGCAAACGGGAAGTGTGCAAAATTTTGTATTGTCACTCACCTTTTTTATTGTTTATTCTCGTAGATCTCGTCGATTCCTTCCTTCAGAGGGGTCGAACTCCGCAATCGGCCTGAAAATAAAAAATTTATTAGCAGAAATTCGAACCTCAAAGTTTACCTAACCGGCAGTCTCCATACATTAGCTATATACATCGGTTTCCGAAAAATATTGACTGACTGCTTTCCAAAGCAATTTTTTCTGTTTAATATCGCTGTATTAGGTTAATTTAATCGTTTTCAGGACATTTTCAGGCGTAGTTTCTGAAAAATTTTACAAAAATCTTATCTCGATCCTATAGAAATTTAATAGTTTATTTATAAAATTTAACACACGTAGTTTACTTAGTCATTTTGTAAGTCTTATAGTTTTAATTGTTTTTATTTTGTCACACGCATTGAGGTGCTCCTTCTGACACCTCAATCAGCTACCTGCTTAGCAAAATTATATCGTTTTTGGTGCATCCAAATCGTATATTGCTAATTTTCCTATAGAAAACTTGGTTTTTGGTCGAAAACTTCAAAATTTTGTATTGTCACTCACCTTTTTTATTGTTTATTCTCGTAGATCTCGTCGATTCCTTCCTTCAGAGGGGTCGAACTCCGCAATCGGCCTGAAAATAAAAAATTTATTAGCAGAAATTCGAACCTCAAAGTTTACCTAACCGGCAGTCTCCATACATTAGCTATATACATCGGTTTCCGAAAAATATTGACTGACTGCTTTCCAAAGCAATTTTTTCTGTTTAATATCGCTGTATTAGGTTAATTTAATCGTTTTCAGGACATTTTCAGGCGTAGTTTCTGAAAAATTTTACAAAAATCTTATCTCGATCCTATAGAAATTTAATAGTTTATTTATAAAATTTAACACACGTAGTTTACTTAGTCATTTTGTAAGTCTTATAGTTTTAATTGTTTTTATTTTGTCACACGCATTGAGGTGCTCCTTCTGACACCTCAATCAGCTACCTGCTTAGCAAAATTATATCGTTTTTGGTGCATCCAAATCGTATATTGCTAATTTTCCTATAGAAAACTTGGTTTTTGGTCGAAAACTTCAAAATTTTGTATTGTCACTCACCTTTTTTATTGTTTATTCTCGTAGATCTCGTCGATTCCTTCCTTCAGAGGGGTCGAACTCCGCAATCGGCCTGAAAATAAAAAATTTATTAGCAGAAATTCGAACCTCAAAGTTTACCTAACCGGCAGTCTCCATACATTAGCTATATACATCGGTTTCCGAAAAATATTGACTGACTGCTTTCCAAAGCAATTTTTTCTGTTTAATATCGCTGTATTAGGTTAATTTAATCGTTTTCAGGACATTTTCAGGCGTAGTTTCTGAAAAATTTTACAAAAATCTTATCTCGATCCTATAGAAATTTAATAGTTTATTTATAAAATTTAACACACGTAGTTTACTTAGTCATTTTGTAAGTCTTATAGTTTTAATTGTTTTTATTTTGTCACACGCATTGAGGTGCTCCTTCTGACACCTCAATCAGCTACCTGCTTAGCAAAATTATATCGTTTTTGGTGCATCCAAATCGTATATTGCTAATTTTCCTATAGAAAACTTGGTTTTTGGTCGAAAACTTCAAAATTTTGTATTGTCACTCACCTTTTTTATTGTTTATTCTCGTAGATCTCGTCGATTCCTTCCTTCAGAGGGGTCGAACTCCGCAATCGGCCTGAAAATAAAAAATTTATTAGCAGAAATTCGAACCTCAAAGTTTACCTAACCGGCAGTCTCCATACATTAGCTATATACATCGGTTTCCGAAAAATATTGACTGACTGCTTTCCAAAGCAATTTTTTCTGTTTAATATCGCTGTATTAGGTTAATTTAATCGTTTTCAGGACATTTTCAGGCGTAGTTTCTGAAAAATTTTACAAAAATCTTATCTCGATCCTATAGAAATTTAATAGTTTATTTATAAAATTTAACACACGTAGTTTACTTAGTCATTTTGTAAGTCTTATAGTTTTAATTGTTTTTATTTTGTCACACGCATTGAGGTGCTCCTTCTGACACCTCAATCAGCTACCTGCTTAGCAAAATTATATCGTTTTTGGTGCATCCAAATCGTATATTGCTAATTTTCCTATAGAAAACTTGGTTTTTGGTCGAAAACTTCAAAATTTTGTATTGTCACTCACCTTTTTTATTGTTTATTCTCGTAGATCTCGTCGATTCCTTCCTTCAGAGGGGTCGAACTCCGCAATCGGCCTGAAAATAAAAAATTTATTAGCAGAAATTCGAACCTCAAAGTTTACCTAACCGGCAGTCTCCATACATTAGCTATATACATCGGTTTCCGAAAAATATTGACTGACTGCTTTCCAAAGCAATTTTTTCTGTTTAATATCGCTGTATTAGGTTAATTTAATCGTTTTCAGGACATTTTCAGGCGTAGTTTCTGAAAAATTTTACAAAAATCTTATCTCGATCCTATAGAAATTTAATAGTTTATTTATAAAATTTAACACACGTAGTTTACTTAGTCATTTTGTAAGTCTTATAGTTTTAATTGTTTTTATTTTGTCACACGCATTGAGGTGCTCCTTCTGACACCTCAATCAGCTACCTGCTTAGCAAAATTATATCGTTTTTGGTGCATCCAAATCGTATATTGCTAATTTTCCTATAGAAAACTTGGTTTTTGGTCGAAAACTTCAAAATTTTGTATTGTCACTCACCTTTTTTATTGTTTATTCTCGTAGATCTCGTCGATTCCTTCCTTCAGAGGGGTCGAACTCCGCAATCGGCCTGAAAATAAAAAATTTATTAGCAGAAATTCGAACCTCAAAGTTTACCTAACCGGCAGTCTCCATACATTAGCTATATACATCGGTTTCCGAAAAATATTGACTGACTGCTTTCCAAAGCAATTTTTTCTGTTTAATATCGCTGTATTAGGTTAATTTAATCGTTTTCAGGACATTTTCAGGCGTAGTTTCTGAAAAATTTTACAAAAATCTTATCTCGATCCTATAGAAATTTAATAGTTTATTTATAAAATTTAACACACGTAGTTTACTTAGTCATTTTGTAAGTCTTATAGTTTTAATTGTTTTTATTTTGTCACACGCATTGAGGTGCTCCTTCTGACACCTCAATCAGCTACCTGCTTAGCAAAATTATATCGTTTTTGGTGCATCCAAATCGTATATTGCTAATTTTCCTATAGAAAACTTGGTTTTTGGTCGAAAACTTCAAAATTTTGTATTGTCACTCACCTTTTTTATTGTTTATTCTCGTAGATCTCGTCGATTCCTTCCTTCAGAGGGGTCGAACTCCGCAATCGGCCTGAAAATAAAAAATTTATTAGCAGAAATTCGAACCTCAAAGTTTACCTAACCGGCAGTCTCCATACATTAGCTATATACATCGGTTTCCGAAAAATATTGACTGACTGCTTTCCAAAGCATTTTTTTCTGTTTAATATCGCTGTATTAGGTTAATTTAATCGTTTTCAGGACATTTTCAGGCGTAGTTTCTGAAAAATTTTACAAAAATCTTATCTCGATCCTATAGAAATTTAATAGTTTATTTATAAAATTTAACACACGTAGTTTACTTAGTCATTTTGTAAGTCTTATAGTTTTAATTGTTTTTATTTTGTCACACGCATTGAGGTGCTCCTTCTGACACCTCAATCAGCTACCTGCTTAGCAAAATTATATCGTTTTTGGTGCATCCAAATCGTATATTGCTAATTTTCCTATAGAAAACTTGGTTTTTGGTCGAAAACTTCAAAATTTTGTATTGTCACTCACCTTTTTTATTGTTTATTCTCGTAGATCTCGTCGATTCCTTCCTTCAGAGGGGTCGAACTCCGCAATCGGCCTGAAAATAAAAAATTTATTAGCAGAAATTCGAACCTCAAAGTTTACCTAACCGGCAGTCTCCATACATTAGCTATATACATCGGTTTCCGAAAAATATTGACTGACTGCTTTCCAAAGCAATTTTTTCTGTTTAATATCGCTGTATTAGGTTAATTTAATCGTTTTCAGGACATTTTCAGGCGTAGTTTCTGAAAAATTTTACAAAAATCTTATCTCGATCCTATAGAAATTTAATAGTTTATTTATAAAATTTAACACACGTAGTTTACTTAGTCATTTTGTAAGTCTTATAGTTTTAATTGTTTTTATTTTGTCACACGCATTGAGGTGCTCCTTCTGACACCTCAATCAGCTACCTGCTTAGCAAAATTATATCGTTTTTGGTGCATCCAAATCGTATATTGCTAATTTTCCTATAGAAAACTTGGTTTTTGGTCGAAAACTTCAAAATTTTGTATTGTCACTCACCTTTTTTATTGTTTATTCTCGTAGATCTCGTCGATTCCTTCCTTCAGAGGGGTCGAACTCCGCAATCGGCCTGAAAATAAAAAATTTATTAGCAGAAATTCGAACCTCAAAGTTTACCTAACCGGCAGTCTCCATACATTAGCTATATACATCGGTTTCCGAAAAATATTGACTGACTGCTTTCCAAAGCAATTTTTTCTGTTTAATATCGCTGTATTAGGTTAATTTAATCGTTTTCAGGACATTTTCAGGCGTAGTTTCTGAAAAATTTTACAAAAATCTTATCTCGATCCTATAGAAATTTAATAGTTTATTTATAAAATTTAACACACGTAGTTTACTTAGTCATTTTGTAAGTCTTATAGTTTTAATTGTTTTTATTTTGTCACACGCATTGAGGTGCTCCTTCTGACACCTCAATCAGCTACCTGCTTAGCAAAATTATATCGTTTTTGGTGCATCCAAATCGTATATTGCTAATTTTCCTATAGAAAACTTGGTTTTTGGTCGAAAACTTCAAAATTTTGTATTGTCACTCACCTTTTTTATTGTTTATTCTCGTAGATCTCGTCGATTCCTTCCTTCAGAGGGGTCGAACTCCGCAATCGGCCTGAAAATAAAAAATTTATTAGCAGAAATTCGAACCTCAAAGTTTACCTAACCGGCAGTCTCCATACATTAGCTATATACATCGGTTTCCGAAAAATATTGACTGACTGCTTTCCAAAGCAATTTTTTCTGTTTAATATCGCTGTATTAGGTTAATTTAATCGTTTTCAGGACATTTTCAGGCGTAGTTTCTGAAAAATTTTACAAAAATCTTATCTCGATCCTATAGAAATTTAATAGTTTATTTATAAAATTTAACACACGTAGTTTACTTAGTCATTTTGTAAGTCTTATAGTTTTAATTGTTTTTATTTTGTCACACGCATTGAGGTGCTCCTTCTGACACCTCAATCAGCTACCTGCTTAGCAAAATTATATCGTTTTTGGTGCATCCAAATCGTATATTGCTAATTTTCCTATAGAAAACTTGGTTTTTGGTCGAAAACTTCAAAATTTTGTATTGTCACTCACCTTTTTTATTGTTTATTCTCGTAGATCTCGTCGATTCCTTCCTTCAGAGGGGTCGAACTCCGCAATCGGCCTGAAAATAAAAAATTTATTAGCAGAAATTCGAACCTCAAAGTTTACCTAACCGGCAGTCTCCATACATTAGCTATATACATCGGTTTCCGAAAAATATTGACTGACTGCTTTCCAAAGCAATTTTTTCTGTTTAATATCGCTGTATTAGGTTAATTTAATCGTTTTCAGGACATTTTCAGGCGTAGTTTCTGAAAAATTTTACAAAAATCTTATCTCGATCCTATAGAAATTTAATAGTTTATTTATAAAATTTAACACACGTAGTTTACTTAGTCATTTTGTAAGTCTTATAGTTTTAATTGTTTTTATTTTGTCACACGCATTGAGGTGCTCCTTCTGACACCTCAATCAGCTACCTGCTTAGCAAAATTATATCGTTTTTGGTGCATCCAAATCGTATATTGCTAATTTTCCTATAGAAAACTTGGTTTTTGGTCGAAAACTTCAAAATTTTGTATTGTCACTCACCTTTTTTATTGTTTATTCTCGTAGATCTCGTCGATTCCTTCCTTCAGAGGGGTCGAACTCCGCAATCGGCCTGAAAATAAAAAATTTATTAGCAGAAATTCGAACCTCAAAGTTTACCTAACCGGCAGTCTCCATACATTAGCTATATACATCGGTTTCCGAAAAATATTGACTGACTGCTTTCCAAAGCAATTTTTTCTGTTTAATATCGCTGTATTAGGTTAATTTAATCGTTTTCAGGACATTTTCAGGCGTAGTTTCTGAAAAATTTTACAAAAATCTTATCTCGATCCTATAGAAATTTAATAGTTTATTTATAAAATTTAACACACGTAGTTTACTTAGTCATTTTGTAAGTCTTATAGTTTTAATTGTTTTTATTTTGTCACACGCATTGAGGTGCTCCTTCTGACACCTCAATCAGCTACCTGCTTAGCAAAATTATATCGTTTTTGGTGCATCCAAATCGTATATTGCTAATTTTCCTATAGAAAACTTGGTTTTTGGTCGAAAACTTCAAAATTTTGTATTGTCACTCACCTTTTTTATTGTTTATTCTCGTAGATCTCGTCGATTCCTTCCTTCAGAGGGGTCGAACTCCGCAATCGGCCTGAAAATAAAAAATTTATTAGCAGAAATTCGAACCTCAAAGTTTACCTAACCGGCAGTCTCCATACATTAGCTATATACATCGGTTTCCGAAAAATATTGACTGACTGCTTTCCAAAGCAATTTTTTCTGTTTAATATCGCTGTATTAGGTTAATTTAATCGTTTTCAGGACATTTTCAGGCGTAGTTTCTGAAAAATTTTACAAAAATCTTATCTCGATCCTATAGAAATTTAATAGTTTATTTATAAAATTTAACACACGTAGTTTACTTAGTCATTTTGTAAGTCTTATAGTTTTAATTGTTTTTATTTTGTCACACGCATTGAGGTGCTCCTTCTGACACCTCAATCAGCTACCTGCTTAGCAAAATTATATCGTTTTTGGTGCATCCAAATCGTATATTGCTAATTTTCCTATAGAAAACTTGGTTTTTGGTCGAAAACTTCAAAATTTTGTATTGTCACTCACCTTTTTTATTGTTTATTCTCGTAGATCTCGTCGATTCCTTCCTTCAGAGGGGTCGAACTCCGCAATCGGCCTGAAAATAAAAAATTTATTAGCAGAAATTCGAACCTCAAAGTTTACCTAACCGGCAGTCTCCATACATTAGCTATATACATCGGTTTCCGAAAAATATTGACTGACTGCTTTCCAAAGCATTTTTTTCTGTTTAATATCGCTGTATTAGGTTAATTTAATCGTTTTCAGGACATTTTCAGGCGTAGTTTCTGAAAAATTTTACAAAAATCTTATCTCGATCCTATAGAAATTTAATAGTTTATTTATAAAATTTAACACACGTAGTTTACTTAGTCATTTTGTAAGTCTTATAGTTTTAATTGTTTTTATTTTGTCACACGCATTGAGGTGCTCCTTCTGACACCTCAATCAGCTACCTGCTTAGCAAAATTATATCGTTTTTGGTGCATCCAAATCGTATATTGCTAATTTTCCTATAGAAAACTTGGTTTTTGGTCGAAAACTTCAAAATTTTGTATTGTCACTCACCTTTTTTATTGTTTATTCTCGTAGATCTCGTCGATTCCTTCCTTCAGAGGGGTCGAACTCCGCAATCGGCCTGAAAATAAAAAATTTATTAGCAGAAATTCGAACCTCAAAGTTTACCTAACCGGCAGTCTCCATACATTAGCTATATACATCGGTTTCCGAAAAATATTGACTGACTGCTTTCCAAAGCAATTTTTTCTGTTTAATATCGCTGTATTAGGTTAATTTAATCGTTTTCAGGACATTTTCAGGCGTAGTTTCTGAAAAATTTTACAAAAATCTTATCTCGATCCTATAGAAATTTAATAGTTTATTTATAAAATTTAACACACGTAGTTTACTTAGTCATTTTGTAAGTCTTATAGTTTTAATTGTTTTTATTTTGTCACACGCATTGAGGTGCTCCTTCTGACACCTCAATCAGCTACCTGCTTAGCAAAATTATATCGTTTTTGGTGCATCCAAATCGTATATTGCTAATTTTCCTATAGAAAACTTGGTTTTTGGTCGAAAACTTCAAAATTTTGTATTGTCACTCACCTTTTTTATTGTTTATTCTCGTAGATCTCGTCGATTCCTTCCTTCAGAGGGGTCGAACTCCGCAATCGGCCTGAAAATAAAAAATTTATTAGCAGAAATTCGAACCTCAAAGTTTACCTAACCGGCAGTCTCCATACATTAGCTATATACATCGGTTTCCGAAAAATATTGACTGACTGCTTTCCAAAGCAATTTTTTCTGTTTAATATCGCTGTATTAGGTTAATTTAATCGTTTTCAGGACATTTTCAGGCGTAGTTTCTGAAAAATTTTACAAAAATCTTATCTCGATCCTATAGAAATTTAATAGTTTATTTATAAAATTTAACACACGTAGTTTACTTAGTCATTTTGTAAGTCTTATAGTTTTAATTGTTTTTATTTTGTCACACGCATTGAGGTGCTCCTTCTGACACCTCAATCAGCTACCTGCTTAGCAAAATTATATCGTTTTTGGTGCATCCAAATCGTATATTGCTAATTTTCCTATAGAAAACTTGGTTTTTGGTCGAAAACTTCAAAATTTTGTATTGTCACTCACCTTTTTTATTGTTTATTCTCGTAGATCTCGTCGATTCCTTCCTTCAGAGGGGTCGAACTCCGCAATCGGCCTGAAAATAAAAAATTTATTAGCAGAAATTCGAACCTCAAAGTTTACCTAACCGGCAGTCTCCATACATTAGCTATATACATCGGTTTCCGAAAAATATTGACTGACTGCTTTCCAAAGCAATTTTTTCTGTTTAATATCGCTGTATTAGGTTAATTTAATCGTTTTCAGGACATTTTCAGGCGTAGTTTCTGAAAAAATTTACAAAAATCTTATCTCGATCCTATAGAAATTTAATAGTTTATTTATAAAATTTAACACACGTAGTTTACTTAGTCATTTTGTAAGTCTTATAGTTTTAATTGTTTTTATTTTGTCACACGCATTGAGGTGCTCCTTCTGACACCTCAATCAGCTACCTGCTTAGCAAAATTATATCGTTTTTGGTGCATCCAAATCGTATATTGCTAATTTTCCTATAGAAAACTTGGTTTTTGGTCGAAAACTTAAAAATTTTGTATTGTCACTCACCTTTTTTATTGTTTATTCTCGTAGATCTCGTCGATTCCTTCCTTCAGAGGGGTCGAACTCCGCAATCGGCCTGAAAATAAAAAATTTATTAGCAGAAATTCGAACCTCAAAGTTTACCTAACCGGCAGTCTCCATACATTAGCTATATACATCGGTTTCCGAAAAATATTGACTGACTGCTTTCCAAAGCATTTTTTTCTGTTTAATATCGCTGTATTAGGTTAATTTAATCGTTTTCAGGACATTTTCAGGCGTAGTTTCTGAAAAATTTTACAAAAATCTTATCTCGATCCTATAGAAATTTAATAGTTTATTTATAAAATTTAACACACGTAGTTTACTTAGTCATTTTGTAAGTCTTATAGTTTTAATTGTTTTTATTTTGTCACACGCATTGAGGTGCTCCTTCTGACACCTCAATCAGCTACCTGCTTAGCAAAATTATATCGTTTTTGGTGCATCCAAATCGTATATTGCTAATTTTCCTATAGAAAACTTGGTTTTTGGTCGAAAACTTCAAAATTTTGTATTGTCACTCACCTTTTTTATTGTTTATTCTCGTAGATCTCGTCGATTCCTTCCTTCAGAGGGGTCGAACTCCGCAATCGGCCTGAAAATAAAAAATTTATTAGCAGAAATTCGAACCTCAAAGTTTACCTAACCGGCAGTCTCCATACATTAGCTATATACATCGGTTTCCGAAAAATATTGACTGACTGCTTTCCAAAGCAATTTTTTCTGTTTAATATCGCTGTATTAGGTTAATTTAATCGTTTTCAGGACATTTTCAGGCGTAGTTTCTGAAAAATTTTACAAAAATCTTATCTCGATCCTATAGAAATTTAATAGTTTATTTATAAAATTTAACACACGTAGTTTACTTAGTCATTTTGTAAGTCTTATAGTTTTAATTGTTTTTATTTTGTCACACGCATTGAGGTGCTCCTTCTGACACCTCAATCAGCTACCTGCTTAGCAAAATTATATCGTTTTTGGTGCATCCAAATCGTATATTGCTAATTTTCCTATAGAAAACTTGGTTTTTGGTCGAAAACTTCAAAATTTTGTATTGTCACTCACCTTTTTTATTGTTTATTCTCGTAGATCTCGTCGATTCCTTCCTTCAGAGGGGTCGAACTCCGCAATCGGCCTGAAAATAAAAAATTTATTAGCAGAAATTCGAACCTCAAAGTTTACCTAACCGGCAGTCTCCATACATTAGCTATATACATCGGTTTCCGAAAAATATTGACTGACTGCTTTCCAAAGCAATTTTTTCTGTTTAATATCGCTGTATTAGGTTAATTTAATCGTTTTCAGGACATTTTCAGGCGTAGTTTCTGAAAAATTTTACAAAAATCTTATCTCGATCCTATAGAAATTTAATAGTTTATTTATAAAATTTAACACACGTAGTTTACTTAGTCATTTTGTAAGTCTTATAGTTTTAATTGTTTTTATTTTGTCACACGCATTGAGGTGCTCCTTCTGACACCTCAATCAGCTACCTGCTTAGCAAAATTATATCGTTTTTGGTGCATCCAAATCGTATATTGCTAATTTTCCTATAGAAAACTTGGTTTTTGGTCGAAAACTTCAAAATTTTGTATTGTCACTCACCTTTTTTATTGTTTATTCTCGTAGATCTCGTCGATTCCTTCCTTCAGAGGGGTCGAACTCCGCAATCGGCCTGAAAATAAAAAATTTATTAGCAGAAATTCGAACCTCAAAGTTTACCTAACCGGCAGTCTCCATACATTAGCTATAAAATGAAAATGAAAATGAAAATGAAAACTTTTTTATTCGTAGTAGGTAATTTTATACACTTTACGAACGTCAAATGCTGGATGAGGGCGGCGCGGGTCCGGACGACATGAAGAATCCAGGGGAAGGCCTCCGTCGAGAAGTATGCGTCTCTCAGCTTATAAAGATAATGATCGCCCATTATCCACCAATGTCTTGGTGATGTCTACTACTACTTCTTCTTCGGCTTTAAAAAACGAAATGAAAGTAGAACCCTAGGTAGACCGAGAGGAAAAAAGCCGGCGGAAAAAAAACTCTCGGCACTCTTTTGTAAAAAGTGCTTATTATAGGTACAATTTGGCAGAAATACAGCTCTGCTATGACATGAACAAACAAACAGAAGACAGCTATTCGTGCTTGCCAATATCATGTCGCAGCCAAGCTGCTTACATAGTGATTAATGTTTAATATTTGGAAATAACCTGTGGAGACATCAATCCCACGCTCTTTTGTCATCTAAATAATCTTGGAGTTTATAGTAGCCTTTTTTGCATAATGTTTCTTTGATAGTTCTTTTAAATTTATTAAACGTTAGAGATTGAATTGACTGTGGTATTTTATTATAAATACGTATTGACATTCCCATAAATGATTTGGTGCTTTTAGCCAGCCTTAATTTGGGAAACGCTAATTTATGGTCGTTCCTTGTCATTACAGAATAATTTTTATCATGCTTATCTTTCATGGTTTTAAATTTACTACTATTCTTATAAATATACATAATGTTTTCATATATATATTGTGATGCAAAGGTCAAGATACCAATCTCTTTAAACTTTTCTCTTAGAGATTCTCTACTTCCAAGTTTATACATTCCACGAATAGCCCTTTTCTGCAGTGTAAATATCGTGTCAATGTCTGCGGCATTGCCCCAAAGTAGGATGCCGTAGGACATTATACTATGAAAATAACTAAAATAAACCAGCTTCGCCGTATTAACATCAGTCAATGAGCGAATTTTCTTTACCGCGAACGCTGCAGAACTAAGTCTACTCGCTAGCTGTGAGATATGGGCGCCCCATTGCAATTTAGAATCTAAGGTAATTCCAAGAAAAACAGTGTTATCTACTAGATTCAACCTGTTCCCATTAAGCCGCAGATCAGACTCAACTTGTTTTACATTTGGTGCGGAGAATTTTATACATTTAGTTTTTTTATCATTGAAAGCTAGATTATTTACATTAAACCACTGTACTACATTAGAGAGAGCATTGTTTACATCGTCGTAGTTGGTTTTCTGCCTTATCATTTTAAAAATTAATGATGTGTCATCAGCAAACAATACAATATCGTGATTATTGCCTACCATATAGGGTAGATCATTTATATAGACTAAAAATAAAAATGGGCCCAGAATTGAACCTTGAGGCACTCCCATTCTCACAACCGACCCAGCTGACCTTTTCCGGTTAACCTCAACCTTCTGGATTCTATCACTCAGGTAAGAATTCAAAAGTTTGAGGTCAGTGCCTTTGATGCCGTAGTGGTGGAGTTTCCTGATGAGAGTGTCATGCTGAACACAGTCAAATGCCTTGGATAGGTCACAAAATACACCTAGAGCATCCTGTGACCCCTCCCAGGCACCAGCTATTACTTCAAACAGTTCAACACCAGCATCAGTTGTCGAACGACCCCTTGTGAATCCAAATTGTTTGTTATGAAGTAAATTGTTTTTTGTGAAGTGAGCTAATAGCTGGTTGAGAATAATTTTTTCATAAATTTTGCTACATGTTGGTAAAATCGAAATTGGTCTAAAATTAGTAGGGTCCGTAGAGCTACCCGATTTAAATAAAGGAATAACCTTACTATGCTTCATTAAATCAGGAAACTCCCCACTTATAATACAGTTGTTAAATATTTCAACAAGGCAAGGAGCTATTACATCTATGATAGAACTTAAGATTTCAACAGATATGCCCCACAAATCAGTTGTCTTTTTAACATCAATTGTCTTAAATGTTTTAAAAATGTCCCCGGTGTCTATGGGTTGGAACTTGAAAGACTCCTTGCACTCACTTACATGATTTTTCAGCAATGATTCAGCCACCACAGGTGAAGAATTTAACAATTTAGTAGTTGAAACTGGAATGTCAGCAAAACAATTTTCGAATGCTGTCGCAACATTTTCATCTACATTAATGGTTTTATTGTCAATTACAAGTTTAAACTCAGTATTGCGATCCTTAACTTTTCCAGTTTCCTTATTTATTATGTTCCATGTTGTTTTAGTCTTATTAGAACTATTTTTTATCTTATTACTTAGATATATAGATTTGGCTGCGGCACATACTCTTTTAAATAATTTTGAGTAAATTCTAACGTAGTTGCAAAAACTTTCACTTTTGTTATATGATTTCTCATGATAGAGATCATATAGGTGCTTTCTACTTATATGTATACCTGTGGTAGCCCAATCACTGAAGGATTTACAATTGTTTGGAGAGACTTTTTTCGGAATAAATACACTCTCATGTTGTTTATTTATTATACTACTTAAATTACTGTATTGTAAATTTACATTGTTGGAGTGGGCTATATGGGGCATATTTTTAATAATACTACATCTAAATCTCTCCAAACGCTTTTTATTGACCGGAACAACCATTATATTCTTATTAACCTGTATTTTCTTTGAGTATTTAAAAGTAACCAACTGACCGCTGTGATCAGAACTTAGTTTATTTATAACTGATGAACTTACCGGAGTTACATTAGAAAACACATTATCTAGGCAAGTTGCACTGGTCCTTGTTATTCTAGTTGGTTCTAGGAACAGGTTACTAAGATTATTACATTTAAACAAATTTATTAGTTTTTTACTCAATGATGAATTTTCTAATAAATTAACATTAAAGTCCCCGCAAACAAATATTTTCTTAGTTTTATTACATAATTTATCCAATACTTGTTCTAAAACAAGTTCAAAACTATCATAGTGTGATTTAGGGGGTCTATATATACAAACAATTATGCAGTTTGTCAATTCTACACAGGATATTTCAATAGTTTGTTCAATAGATAGGCTCACTATGTCGGTACGTTCTCTAAATTTTAAAGATTTATTTAATATTATTAAAGAGCCCCCATGTATTGCTGTCTGTCTATTGAACGAACTAGCAACTTGGTGCTGAGAAAAATTTACAATTAACTGGTGGTCTAACAAAAAATGTTCAGTTATACAAAGAATGTCTATATGTTCGGCATTCAAAAACAATTCAATTTCAAAGACTTTCTCTGAGATGCCTTGTATATTTTGATGTACCAGGTTTAAACAATTTTTATTATATAAAGCACTTGAAATATTGCTAGATGCTTTAGCATCTGTTGTCTTATTTACTAATTTAAAGAATTTGGACAACCCAAACTTGTCAGCGTAGTGGAACAACATGTTTCACTATGACATGTCAATATACAAGACTGCTCAATAAAAGCAGAATCAGTAGCTAAATACTTAGCTGGTTTAAAAAATAAAAAGTTTAATAGCACTTGTGCTATCTGTTTTAAAAAATAAGTAGATATATTATATATATCTTTTGTCAAGTTAAATTTAAAATTACAAATTGAGTTAATGTCAATGACATTAATCAACATGCTTGAGGTTTCACTTAAACATATGTTATTAGACCCCATGTAGCCATGCATTAATAAATTCAATTTATATCTTATTCTATTCTCTCTGGCGGCTCCTCCTATGTAAGGAAATGTAAACAAAACAATTTTTTTTACCGTAAGGGCCTGTAACTTATCTAAATATATTAATAATTGACTTTGTCTCACATTTCCCCTTCTCCCAAATAATAATATTAAAGTTGTATCAGGACTGTACCTGCCCTTCAGAGCCTTTTCAATTATACATTCTGGCGAAGCTCTAGGCATACAATAATTTAGTACATCCTCTTGGTTGTTCAACAATTTACTGCCCATGTTTTTACCTATTTCATCACAATACATGATTATTGGGCTTTTACTACTTACATGCTTACTAACTATGGAACTGACATCGGTTTCCGAAAAATATTGACTGACTGCTTTCCAAAGCAATTTTTTCTGTTTAATATCGCTGTATTAGGTTAATTTAATCGTTTTCAGGACATTTTCAGGCGTAGTTTCTGAAAAATTTTACAAAAATCTTATCTCGATCCTATAGAAATTTAATAGTTTATTTATAAAATTTAACACACGTAGTTTACTTAGTCATTTTGTAAGTCTTATAGTTTTAATTGTTTTTATTTTGTCACACGCATTGAGGTGCTCCTTCTGACACCTCAATCAGCTACCTGCTTAGCAAAATTATATCGTTTTTGGTGCATCCAAATCGTATATTGCTAATTTTCCTATAGAAAACTTGGTTTTTGGTCGAAAACTTCAAAATTTTGTATTGTCACTCACCTTTTTTATTGTTTATTCTCGTAGATCTCGTCGATTCCTTCCTTCAGAGGGGTCGAACTCCGCAATCGGCCTGAAAATAAAAAATTTATTAGCAGAAATTCGAACCTCAAAGTTTACCTAACCGGCAGTCTCCATACATTAGCTATATACATCGGTTTCCGAAAAATATTGACTGACTGCTTTCCAAAGCAATTTTTTCTGTTTAATATCGCTGTATTAGGTTAATTTAATCGTTTTCAGGACATTTTCAGGCGTAGTTTCTGAAAAATTTTACAAAAATCTTATCTCGATCCTATAGAAATTTAATAGTTTATTTATAAAATTTAACACACGTAGTTTACTTAGTCATTTTGTAAGTCTTATAGTTTTAATTGTTTTTATTTTGTCACACGCATTGAGGTGCTCCTTCTGACACCTCAATCAGCTACCTGCTTAGCAAAATTATATCGTTTTTGGTGCATCCAAATCGTATATTGCTAATTTTCCTATAGAAAACTTGGTTTTTGGTCGAAAACTTCAAAATTTTGTATTGTCACTCACCTTTTTTATTGTTTATTCTCGTAGATCTCGTCGATTCCTTCCTTCAGAGGGGTCGAACTCCGCAATCGGCCTGAAAATAAAAAATTTATTAGCAGAAATTCGAACCTCAAAGTTTACCTAACCGGCAGTCTCCATACATTAGCTATATACATCGGTTTCCGAAAAATATTGACTGACTGCTTTCCAAAGCAATTTTTTCTGTTTAATATCGCTGTATTAGGTTAATTTAATCGTTTTCAGGACATTTTCAGGCGTAGTTTCTGAAAAATTTTACAAAAATCTTATCTCGATCCTATAGAAATTTAATAGTTTATTTATAAAATTTAACACACGTAGTTTACTTAGTCATTTTGTAAGTCTTATAGTTTTAATTGTTTTTATTTTGTCACACGCATTGAGGTGCTCCTTCTGACACCTCAATCAGCTACCTGCTTAGCAAAATTATATCGTTTTTGGTGCATCCAAATCGTATATTGCTAATTTTCCTATAGAAAACTTGGTTTTTGGTCGAAAACTTCAAAATTTTGTATTGTCACTCACCTTTTTTATTGTTTATTCTCGTAGATCTCGTCGATTCCTTCCTTCAGAGGGGTCGAACTCCGCAATCGGCCTGAAAATAAAAAATTTATTAGCAGAAATTCGAACCTCAAAGTTTACCTAACCGGCAGTCTCCATACATTAGCTATATACATCGGTTTCCGAAAAATATTGACTGACTGCTTTCCAAAGCAATTTTTTCTGTTTAATATCGCTGTATTAGGTTAATTTAATCGTTTTCAGGACATTTTCAGGCGTAGTTTCTGAAAAATTTTACAAAAATCTTATCTCGATCCTATAGAAATTTAATAGTTTATTTATAAAATTTAACACACGTAGTTTACTTAGTCATTTTGTAAGTCTTATAGTTTTAATTGTTTTTATTTTGTCACACGCATTGAGGTGCTCCTTCTGACACCTCAATCAGCTACCTGCTTAGCAAAATTATATCGTTTTTGGTGCATCCAAATCGTATATTGCTAATTTTCCTATAGAAAACTTGGTTTTTGGTCGAAAACTTCAAAATTTTGTATTGTCACTCACCTTTTTTATTGTTTATTCTCGTAGATCTCGTCGATTCCTTCCTTCAGAGGGGTCGAACTCCGCAATCGGCCTGAAAATAAAAAATTTATTAGCAGAAATTCGAACCTCAAAGTTTACCTAACCGGCAGTCTCCATACATTAGCTATATACATCGGTTTCCGAAAAATATTGACTGACTGCTTTCCAAAGCAATTTTTTCTGTTTAATATCGCTGTATTAGGTTAATTTAATCGTTTTCAGGACATTTTCAGGCGTAGTTTCTGAAAAATTTTACAAAAATCTTATCTCGATCCTATAGAAATTTAATAGTTTATTTATAAAATTTAACACACGTAGTTTACTTAGTCATTTTGTAAGTCTTATAGTTTTAATTGTTTTTATTTTGTCACACGCATTGAGGTGCTCCTTCTGACACCTCAATCAGCTACCTGCTTAGCAAAATTATATCGTTTTTGGTGCATCCAAATCGTATATTGCTAATTTTCCTATAGAAAACTTGGTTTTTGGTCGAAAACTTCAAAATTTTGTATTGTCACTCACCTTTTTTATTGTTTATTCTCGTAGATCTCGTCGATTCCTTCCTTCAGAGGGGTCGAACTCCGCAATCGGCCTGAAAATAAAAAATTTATTAGCAGAAATTCGAACCTCAAAGTTTACCTAACCGGCAGTCTCCATACATTAGCTATATACATCGGTTTCCGAAAAATATTGACTGACTGCTTTCCAAAGCAATTTTTTCTGTTTAATATCGCTGTATTAGGTTAATTTAATCGTTTTCAGGACATTTTCAGGCGTAGTTTCTGAAAAATTTTACAAAAATCTTATCTCGATCCTATAGAAATTTAATAGTTTATTTATAAAATTTAACACACGTAGTTTACTTAGTCATTTTGTAAGTCTTATAGTTTTAATTGTTTTTATTTTGTCACACGCATTGAGGTGCTCCTTCTGACACCTCAATCAGCTACCTGCTTAGCAAAATTATATCGTTTTTGGTGCATCCAAATCGTATATTGCTAATTTTCCTATAGAAAACTTGGTTTTTGGTCGAAAACTTCAAAATTTTGTATTGTCACTCACCTTTTTTATTGTTTATTCTCGTAGATCTCGTCGATTCCTTCCTTCAGAGGGGTCGAACTCCGCAATCGGCCTGAAAATAAAAAATTTATTAGCAGAAATTCGAACCTCAAAGTTTACCTAACCGGCAGTCTCCATACATTAGCTATATACATCGGTTTCCGAAAAATATTGACTGACTGCTTTCCAAAGCAATTTTTTCTGTTTAATATCGCTGTATTAGGTTAATTTAATCGTTTTCAGGACATTTTCAGGCGTAGTTTCTGAAAAATTTTACAAAAATCTTATCTCGATCCTATAGAAATTTAATAGTTTATTTATAAAATTTAACACACGTAGTTTACTTAGTCATTTTGTAAGTCTTATAGTTTTAATTGTTTTTATTTTGTCACACGCATTGAGGTGCTCCTTCTGACACCTCAATCAGCTACCTGCTTAGCAAAATTATATCGTTTTTGGTGCATCCAAATCGTATATTGCTAATTTTCCTATAGAAAACTTGGTTTTTGGTCGAAAACTTCAAAATTTTGTATTGTCACTCACCTTTTTTATTGTTTATTCTCGTAGATCTCGTCGATTCCTTCCTTCAGAGGGGTCGAACTCCGCAATCGGCCTGAAAATAAAAAATTTATTAGCAGAAATTCGAACCTCAAAGTTTACCTAACCGGCAGTCTCCATACATTAGCTATATACATCGGTTTCCGAAAAATATTGACTGACTGCTTTCCAAAGCAATTTTTTCTGTTTAATATCGCTGTATTAGGTTAATTTAATCGTTTTCAGGACATTTTCAGGCGTAGTTTCTGAAAAATTTTACAAAAATCTTATCTCGATCCTATAGAAATTTAATAGTTTATTTATAAAATTTAACACACGTAGTTTACTTAGTCATTTTGTAAGTCTTATAGTTTTAATTGTTTTTATTTTGTCACACGCATTGAGGTGCTCCTTCTGACACCTCAATCAGCTACCTGCTTAGCAAAATTATATCGTTTTTGGTGCATCCAAATCGTATATTGCTAATTTTCCTATAGAAAACTTGGTTTTTGGTCGAAAACTTCAAAATTTTGTATTGTCACTCACCTTTTTTATTGTTTATTCTCGTAGATCTCGTCGATTCCTTCCTTCAGAGGGGTCGAACTCCGCAATCGGCCTGAAAATAAAAAATTTATTAGCAGAAATTCGAACCTCAAAGTTTACCTAACCGGCAGTCTCCATACATTAGCTATATACATCGGTTTCCGAAAAATATTGACTGACTGCTTTCCAAAGCAATTTTTTCTGTTTAATATCGCTGTATTAGGTTAATTTAATCGTTTTCAGGACATTTTCAGGCGTAGTTTCTGAAAAATTTTACAAAAATCTTATCTCGATCCTATAGAAATTTAATAGTTTATTTATAAAATTTAACACACGTAGTTTACTTAGTCATTTTGTAAGTCTTATAGTTTTAATTGTTTTTATTTTGTCACACGCATTGAGGTGCTCCTTCTGACACCTCAATCAGCTACCTGCTTAGCAAAATTATATCGTTTTTGGTGCATCCAAATCGTATATTGCTAATTTTCCTATAGAAAACTTGGTTTTTGGTCGAAAACTTCAAAATTTTGTATTGTCACTCACCTTTTTTATTGTTTATTCTCGTAGATCTCGTCGATTCCTTCCTTCAGAGGGGTCGAACTCCGCAATCGGCCTGAAAATAAAAAATTTATTAGCAGAAATTCGAACCTCAAAGTTTACCTAACCGGCAGTCTCCATACATTAGCTATATACATCGGTTTCCGAAAAATATTGACTGACTGCTTTCCAAAGCAATTTTTTCTGTTTAATATCGCTGTATTAGGTTAATTTAATCGTTTTCAGGACATTTTCAGGCGTAGTTTCTGAAAAATTTTACAAAAATCTTATCTCGATCCTATAGAAATTTAATAGTTTATTTATAAAATTTAACACACGTAGTTTACTTAGTCATTTTGTAAGTCTTATAGTTTTAATTGTTTTTATTTTGTCACACGCATTGAGGTGCTCCTTCTGACACCTCAATCAGCTACCTGCTTAGCAAAATTATATCGTTTTTGGTGCATCCAAATCGTATATTGCTAATTTTCCTATAGAAAACTTGGTTTTTGGTCGAAAACTTCAAAATTTTGTATTGTCACTCACCTTTTTTATTGTTTATTCTCGTAGATCTCGTCGATTCCTTCCTTCAGAGGGGTCGAACTCCGCAATCGGCCTGAAAATAAAAAATTTATTAGCAGAAATTCGAACCTCAAAGTTTACCTAACCGGCAGTCTCCATACATTAGCTATATACATCGGTTTCCGAAAAATATTGACTGACTGCTTTCCAAAGCAATTTTTTCTGTTTAATATCGCTGTATTAGGTTAATTTAATCGTTTTCAGGACATTTTCAGGCGTAGTTTCTGAAAAATTTTACAAAAATCTTATCTCGATCCTATAGAAATTTAATAGTTTATTTATAAAATTTAACACACGTAGTTTACTTAGTCATTTTGTAAGTCTTATAGTTTTAATTGTTTTTATTTTGTCACACGCATTGAGGTGCTCCTTCTGACACCTCAATCAGCTACCTGCTTAGCAAAATTATATCGTTTTTGGTGCATCCAAATCGTATATTGCTAATTTTCCTATAGAAAACTTGGTTTTTGGTCGAAAACTTCAAAATTTTGTATTGTCACTCACCTTTTTTATTGTTTATTCTCGTAGATCTCGTCGATTCCTTCCTTCAGAGGGGTCGAACTCCGCAATCGGCCTGAAAATAAAAAATTTATTAGCAGAAATTCGAACCTCAAAGTTTACCTAACCGGCAGTCTCCATACATTAGCTATATACATCGGTTTCCGAAAAATATTGACTGACTGCTTTCCAAAGCAATTTTTTCTGTTTAATATCGCTGTATTAGGTTAATTTAATCGTTTTCAGGACATTTTCAGGCGTAGTTTCTGAAAAATTTTACAAAAATCTTATCTCGATCCTATAGAAATTTAATAGTTTATTTATAAAATTTAACACACGTAGTTTACTTAGTCATTTTGTAAGTCTTATAGTTTTAATTGTTTTTATTTTGTCACACGCATTGAGGTGCTCCTTCTGACACCTCAATCAGCTACCTGCTTAGCAAAATTATATCGTTTTTGGTGCATCCAAATCGTATATTGCTAATTTTCCTATAGAAAACTTGGTTTTTGGTCGAAAACTTCAAAATTTTGTATTGTCACTCACCTTTTTTATTGTTTATTCTCGTAGATCTCGTCGATTCCTTCCTTCAGAGGGGTCGAACTCCGCAATCGGCCTGAAAATAAAAAATTTATTAGCAGAAATTCGAACCTCAAAGTTTACCTAACCGGCAGTCTCCATACATTAGCTATATACATCGGTTTCCGAAAAATATTGACTGACTGCTTTCCAAAGCAATTTTTTCTGTTTAATATCGCTGTATTAGGTTAATTTAATCGTTTTCAGGACATTTTCAGGCGTAGTTTCTGAAAAATTTTACAAAAATCTTATCTCGATCCTATAGAAATTTAATAGTTTATTTATAAAATTTAACACACGTAGTTTACTTAGTCATTTTGTAAGTCTTATAGTTTTAATTGTTTTTATTTTGTCACACGCATTGAGGTGCTCCTTCTGACACCTCAATCAGCTACCTGCTTAGCAAAATTATATCGTTTTTGGTGCATCCAAATCGTATATTGCTAATTTTCCTATAGAAAACTTGGTTTTTGGTCGAAAACTTTAAAATTTTGTATTGTCACTCACCTTTTTTATTGTTTATTCTCGTAGATCTCGTCGATTCCTTCCTTCAGAGGGGTCGAACTCCGCAATCGGCCTGAAAATAAAAAATTTATTAGCAGAAATTCGAACCTCAAAGTTTACCTAACCGGCAGTCTCCATACATTAGCTATATACATCGGTTTCCGAAAAATATTGACTGACTGCTTTCCAAAGCAATTTTTTCTGTTTAATATCGCTGTATTAGGTTAATTTAATCGTTTTCAGGACATTTTCAGGCGTAGTTTCTGAAAAATTTTACAAAAATCTTATCTCGATCCTATAGAAATTTAATAGTTTATTTATAAAATTTAACACACGTAGTTTACTTAGTCATTTTGTAAGTCTTATAGTTTTAATTGTTTTTATTTTGTCACACGCATTGAGGTGCTCCTTCTGACACCTCAATCAGCTACCTGCTTAGCAAAATTATATCGTTTTTGGTGCATCCAAATCGTATATTGCTAATTTTCCTATAGAAAACTTGGTTTTTGGTCGAAAACTTCAAAATTTTGTATTGTCACTCACCTTTTTTATTGTTTATTCTCGTAGATCTCGTCGATTCCTTCCTTCAGAGGGGTCGAACTCCGCAATCGGCCTGAAAATAAAAAATTTATTAGCAGAAATTCGAACCTCAAAGTTTACCTAACCGGCAGTCTCCATACATTAGCTATATACATCGGTTTCCGAAAAATATTGACTGACTGCTTTCCAAAGCAATTTTTTCTGTTTAATATCGCTGTATTAGGTTAATTTAATCGTTTTCAGGACATTTTCAGGCGTAGTTTCTGAAAAATTTTACAAAAATCTTATCTCGATCCTATAGAAATTTAATAGTTTATTTATAAAATTTAACACACGTAGTTTACTTAGTCATTTTGTAAGTCTTATAGTTTTAATTGTTTTTATTTTGTCACACGCATTGAGGTGCTCCTTCTGACACCTCAATCAGCTACCTGCTTAGCAAAATTATATCGTTTTTGGTGCATCCAAATCGTATATTGCTAATTTTCCTATAGAAAACTTGGTTTTTGGTCGAAAACTTCAAAATTTTGTATTGTCACTCACCTTTTTTATTGTTTATTCTCGTAGATCTCGTCGATTCCTTCCTTCAGAGGGGTCGAACTCCGCAATCGGCCTGAAAATAAAAAATTTATTAGCAGAAATTCGAACCTCAAAGTTTACCTAACCGGCAGTCTCCATACATTAGCTATATACATCGGTTTCCGAAAAATATTGACTGACTGCTTTCCAAAGCAATTTTTTCTGTTTAATATCGCTGTATTAGGTTAATTTAATCGTTTTCAGGACATTTTCAGGCGTAGTTTCTGAAAAATTTTACAAAAATCTTATCTCGATCCTATAGAAATTTAATAGTTTATTTATAAAATTTAACACACGTAGTTTACTTAGTCATTTTGTAAGTCTTATAGTTTTAATTGTTTTTATTTTGTCACACGCATTGAGGTGCTCCTTCTGACACCTCAATCAGCTACCTGCTTAGCAAAATTATATCGTTTTTGGTGCATCCAAATCGTATATTGCTAATTTTCCTATAGAAAACTTGGTTTTTGGTCGAAAACTTCAAAATTTTGTATTGTCACTCACCTTTTTTATTGTTTATTCTCGTAGATCTCGTCGATTCCTTCCTTCAGAGGGGTCGAACTCCGCAATCGGCCTGAAAATAAAAAATTTATTAGCAGAAATTCGAACCTCAAAGTTTACCTAACCGGCAGTCTCCATACATTAGCTATATACATCGGTTTCCGAAAAATATTGACTGACTGCTTTCCAAAGCAATTTTTTCTGTTTAATATCGCTGTATTAGGTTAATTTAATCGTTTTCAGGACATTTTCAGGCGTAGTTTCTGAAAAATTTTACAAAAATCTTATCTCGATCCTATAGAAATTTAATAGTTTATTTATAAAATTTAACACACGTAGTTTACTTAGTCATTTTGTAAGTCTTATAGTTTTAATTGTTTTTATTTTGTCACACGCATTGAGGTGCTCCTTCTGACACCTCAATCAGCTACCTGCTTAGCAAAATTATATCGTTTTTGGTGCATCCAAATCGTATATTGCTAATTTTCCTATAGAAAACTTGGTTTTTGGTCGAAAACTTCAAAATTTTGTATTGTCACTCACCTTTTTTATTGTTTATTCTCGTAGATCTCGTCGATTCCTTCCTTCAGAGGGGTCGAACTCCGCAATCGGCCTGAAAATAAAAAATTTATTAGCAGAAATTCGAACCTCAAAGTTTACCTAACCGGCAGTCTCCATACATTAGCTATATACATCGGTTTCCGAAAAATATTGACTGACTGCTTTCCAAAGCAATTTTTTCTGTTTAATATCGCTGTATTAGGTTAATTTAATCGTTTTCAGGACATTTTCAGGCGTAGTTTCTGAAAAATTTTACAAAAATCTTATCTCGATCCTATAGAAATTTAATAGTTTATTTATAAAATTTAACACACGTAGTTTACTTAGTCATTTTGTAAGTCTTATAGTTTTAATTGTTTTTATTTTGTCACACGCATTGAGGTGCTCCTTCTGACACCTCAATCAGCTACCTGCTTAGCAAAATTATATCGTTTTTGGTGCATCCAAATCGTATATTGCTAATTTTCCTATAGAAAACTTGGTTTTTGGTCGAAAACTTCAAAATTTTGTATTGTCACTCACCTTTTTTATTGTTTATTCTCGTAGATCTCGTCGATTCCTTCCTTCAGAGGGGTCGAACTCCGCAATCGGCCTGAAAATAAAAAATTTATTAGCAGAAATTCGAACCTCAAAGTTTACCTAACCGGCAGTCTCCATACATTAGCTATATACATCGGTTTCCGAAAAATATTGACTGACTGCTTTCCAAAGCAATTTTTTCTGTTTAATATCGCTGTATTAGGTTAATTTAATCGTTTTCAGGACATTTTCAGGCGTAGTTTCTGAAAAATTTTACAAAAATCTTATCTCGATCCTATAGAAATTTAATAGTTTATTTATAAAATTTAACACACGTAGTTTACTTAGTCATTTTGTAAGTCTTATAGTTTTAATTGTTTTTATTTTGTCACACGCATTGAGGTGCTCCTTCTGACACCTCAATCAGCTACCTGCTTAGCAAAATTATATCGTTTTTGGTGCATCCAAATCGTATATTGCTAATTTTCCTATAGAAAACTTGGTTTTTGGTCGAAAACTTCAAAATTTTGTATTGTCACTCACCTTTTTTATTGTTTATTCTCGTAGATCTCGTCGATTCCTTCCTTCAGAGGGGTCGAACTCCGCAATCGGCCTGAAAATAAAAAATTTATTAGCAGAAATTCGAACCTCAAAGTTTACCTAACCGGCAGTCTCCATACATTAGCTATATACATCGGTTTCCGAAAAATATTGACTGACTGCTTTCCAAAGCAATTTTTTCTGTTTAATATCGCTGTATTAGGTTAATTTAATCGTTTTCAGGACATTTTCAGGCGTAGTTTCTGAAAAATTTTACAAAAATCTTATCTCGATCCTATAGAAATTTAATAGTTTATTTATAAAATTTAACACACGTAGTTTACTTAGTCATTTTGTAAGTCTTATAGTTTTAATTGTTTTTATTTTGTCACACGCATTGAGGTGCTCCTTCTGACACCTCAATCAGCTACCTGCTTAGCAAAATTATATCGTTTTTGGTGCATCCAAATCGTATATTGCTAATTTTCCTATAGAAAACTTGGTTTTTGGTCGAAAACTTCAAAATTTTGTATTGTCACTCACCTTTTTTATTGTTTATTCTCGTAGATCTCGTCGATTCCTTCCTTCAGAGGGGTCGAACTCCGCAATCGGCCTGAAAATAAAAAATTTATTAGCAGAAATTCGAACCTCAAAGTTTACCTAACCGGCAGTCTCCATACATTAGCTATATACATCGGTTTCCGAAAAATATTGACTGACTGCTTTCCAAAGCAATTTTTTCTGTTTAATATCGCTGTATTAGGTTAATTTAATCGTTTTCAGGACATTTTCAGGCGTAGTTTCTGAAAAATTTTACAAAAATCTTATCTCGATCCTATAGAAATTTAATAGTTTATTTATAAAATTTAACACACGTAGTTTACTTAGTCATTTTGTAAGTCTTATAGTTTTAATTGTTTTTATTTTGTCACACGCATTGAGGTGCTCCTTCTGACACCTCAATCAGCTACCTGCTTAGCAAAATTATATCGTTTTTGGTGCATCCAAATCGTATATTGCTAATTTTCCTATAGAAAACTTGGTTTTTGGTCGAAAACTTTAAAATTTTGTATTGTCACTCACCTTTTTTATTGTTTATTCTCGTAGATCTCGTCGATTCCTTCCTTCAGAGGGGTCGAACTCCGCAATCGGCCTGAAAATAAAAAATTTATTAGCAGAAATTCGAACCTCAAAGTTTACCTAACCGGCAGTCTCCATACATTAGCTATATACATCGGTTTCCGAAAAATATTGACTGACTGCTTTCCAAAGCAATTTTTTCTGTTTAATATCGCTGTATTAGGTTAATTTAATCGTTTTCAGGACATTTTCAGGCGTAGTTTCTGAAAAATTTTACAAAAATCTTATCTCGATCCTATAGAAATTTAATAGTTTATTTATAAAATTTAACACACGTAGTTTACTTAGTCATTTTGTAAGTCTTATAGTTTTAATTGTTTTTATTTTGTCACACGCATTGAGGTGCTCCTTCTGACACCTCAATCAGCTACCTGCTTAGCAAAATTATATCGTTTTTGGTGCATCCAAATCGTATATTGCTAATTTTCCTATAGAAAACTTGGTTTTTGGTCGAAAACTTCAAAATTTTGTATTGTCACTCACCTTTTTTATTGTTTATTCTCGTAGATCTCGTCGATTCCTTCCTTCAGAGGGGTCGAACTCCGCAATCGGCCTGAAAATAAAAAATTTATTAGCAGAAATTCGAACCTCAAAGTTTACCTAACCGGCAGTCTCCATACATTAGCTATATACATCGGTTTCCGAAAAATATTGACTGACTGCTTTCCAAAGCAATTTTTTCTGTTTAATATCGCTGTATTAGGTTAATTTAATCGTTTTCAGGACATTTTCAGGCGTAGTTTCTGAAAAATTTTACAAAAATCTTATCTCGATCCTATAGAAATTTAATAGTTTATTTATAAAATTTAACACACGTAGTTTACTTAGTCATTTTGTAAGTCTTATAGTTTTAATTGTTTTTATTTT
This sequence comes from Stenoptilia bipunctidactyla, assembly GCA_944452665.1. Taxonomy (NCBI): domain Eukaryota; kingdom Metazoa; phylum Arthropoda; class Insecta; order Lepidoptera; family Pterophoridae; genus Stenoptilia; species Stenoptilia bipunctidactyla. The sequence continues at coordinate 1,302 of CALYBW010000213.1, read as the reverse complement.
GTCACACGCATTGAGGTGCTCCTTCTGACACCTCAATCAGCTACCTGCTTAGCAAAATTATATCGTTTTTGGTGCATCCAAATCGTATATTGCTAATTTTCCTATAGAAAACTTGGTTTTTGGTCGAAAACTTCAAAATTTTGTATTGTCACTCACCTTTTTTATTGTTTATTCTCGTAGATCTCGTCGATTCCTTCCTTCAGAGGGGTCGAACTCCGCAATCGGCCTGAAAATAAAAAATTTATTAGCAGAAATTCGAACCTCAAAGTTTACCTAACCGGCAGTCTCCATACATTAGCTATATACATCGGTTTCCGAAAAATATTGACTGACTGCTTTCCAAAGCAATTTTTTCTGTTTAATATCGCTGTATTAGGTTAATTTAATCGTTTTCAGGACATTTTCAGGCGTAGTTTCTGAAAAATTTTACAAAAATCTTATCTCGATCCTATAGAAATTTAATAGTTTATTTATAAAATTTAACACACGTAGTTTACTTAGTCATTTTGTAAGTCTTATAGTTTTAATTGTTTTTATTTTGTCACACGCATTGAGGTGCTCCTTCTGACACCTCAATCAGCTACCTGCTTAGCAAAATTATATCGTTTTTGGTGCATCCAAATCGTATATTGCTAATTTTCCTATAGAAAACTTGGTTTTTGGTCGAAAACTTCAAAATTTTGTATTGTCACTCACCTTTTTTATTGTTTATTCTCGTAGATCTCGTCGATTCCTTCCTTCAGAGGGGTCGAACTCCGCAATCGGCCTGAAAATAAAAAATTTATTAGCAGAAATTCGAACCTCAAAGTTTACCTAACCGGCAGTCTCCATACATTAGCTATATACATCGGTTTCCGAAAAATATTGACTGACTGCTTTCCAAAGCAATTTTTTCTGTTTAATATCGCTGTATTAGGTTAATTTAATCGTTTTCAGGACATTTTCAGGCGTAGTTTCTGAAAAATTTTACAAAAATCTTATCTCGATCCTATAGAAATTTAATAGTTTATTTATAAAATTTAACACACGTAGTTTACTTAGTCATTTTGTAAGTCTTATAGTTTTAATTGTTTTTATTTTGTCACACGCATTGAGGTGCTCCTTCTGACACCTCAATCAGCTACCTGCTTAGCAAAATTATATCGTTTTTGGTGCATCCAAATCGTATATTGCTAATTTTCCTATAGAAAACTTGGTTTTTGGTCGAAAACTTCAAAATTTTGTATTGTCACTCACCTTTTTTATTGTTTATTCTCGTAGATCTCGTCGATTCCTTCCTTCAGAGGGGTCGAACTCCGCAAT